>CAUYRH010018083.1:0-11849 GCA_963574655.1 Perodicticus potto
TTCATATTAACTTTAGTGAAGTTGACTATGATGTGCCTAGGGGATGTCTTATTTGGGTTGAGTCGTGCTGGGGCTCTGAAACTGTCTTCTATCTGAATTTCAGAGTCTCTAGGCATGTCTGGAAAATTCTTTCATAATCTCAAGAAGAAGGGACTCTGTGTCTTGTGAAGCCAGTTTGTCACTTTCAGGTATCCTATAAGATGAATATTGGTTTTCTTTGAGTTATCCCAGAGCTCTCTGAGAGAATGATCCATTTTTGCTTTCCATTTCTCTTCCTCTTTGAGAGTTTTGGAGCGTTCGAAAGCTCTGTCTTCAGTGTCAGAAATCCTTTCTTCTGCTTGTTTCATTCTGTTACTGAGGGCATCTACTGTATTTCTCAGATCTTTGGGGGCTGCAACTTCTTGTCTCAATGTGTCAAATTCTTTGATCATTTGTCTTTGATTTGGTTGAATTCTTGAGACATCTTCTGAATTAATCCTACAATTTCTACCTCCATCTTTACTTCCATTTTGTTGAATCCAAATTCTAAATTCGATTTCAGACATCTCAGCTATCTGTTTGTGGATGGGATCCTCTGGATTGGCTGGTTTGTCATTCCTTGGGGGAGTTGAACTGTTTTGTTTATTCATGTTGCCAGAGTTTTTCTGCTGATTCTGCCCCATGATTGTTTTTCAGCGTTTAGCTACATGAGCAGGTCAGGTGAAATTGGACTGGAAACTTCTACGGTTGTGGTTGACCAGCCCTTTACCTAGGAGCTGGGACTGGTGACTGCAGCTTTTCCTCTACAATTTTGCCAAGTACCTGGTCAGTATTACAATCTGTGACTCTAGAGGCCTGCTTGGTGTAGTGGGGGTAAGTGGCTCTGTCTTGTATTCAGCTGATCCCTGTCTAATCCTACTGTATCAGTAACCCTGGGTTGCAGTCTCAGCTTCAGTGAAATACAAGCAACTAGGACATCCCTTCCCCCACAGGTAATATCTGGACGAGGACAATCAAACCTTCCCATTACAGAAATACCTGGGACCCACCTTGGAGGGTCCTCATATAATTTGTCTAGTTGAAGAGTTCCAGACCAATTGTCCCCGACAGCCCCCCAGTCTCTAGTTGGAGAGTTCAAGACGACTCCAGCAACTAGATGTTGGGGGTCTATTGACAACTCGAGTGTGATTTGAGTGCCTTTGGTGCTCTGAGGAATCAGAAATGCCCGTCCAGTAGGAGGTTTAGAGCCAGGGGATTGATGCCTCTTACCTCACCTTGGTCGTCCTTCACCACTGGACTCTGGTCACCCCAGTCCCTGGTAGTCTTTCTGGCAGTTTCTGTTAGCCCAGTCTCTGTGGCCGTGCTCTGTCCAATAAGCAAATGTGCCAGGTGTATGTGCCTGCCAGAGTCAAAGTGAGGTCGTTGCCTCCTCCTCATGGATACCACAGACTACCACCATCCAGCAGGGGAGGCTGAGGTCTGCCTGCCTCAGGTGCTCAAGGGCAGCTGAAGAAAGTTCCACCTGAGCTCAGTCCAAACCTGAGCATATCCAGGCAACAAAAGAATTTCTCCCTCGGCCCCAGCACCTTTGTTGCTGCTGTTCTGCAGTACTGGAATCCCTATAGGATGAGATCTGGTTCCTTCTGGAAGGCCACAGAGTTGGGGATGGGAAAAAAGAAAAAAAGGCACAAACCTCAAAAATATTATTCTTGTATATATAGAGAAATACACATCTATACGTATGAGGTAGATGTCATCTTTAGTAGGAATAAATTTATGATGCAATATACTTTCTGGACACCAGGTGGCGCTGTGAGTGGTTCCCAGACTTAAACCTGATTCACAGTTTACAATGTTAGCGTGGTAACCACTCTACCTGGCGGGTTGCCATTTCTGGAGTTTCTATAAAAGTTTGTTTCCTAAATGTTGCCCCACTTCAGATGCTCTGTTCCAGACAGCACGCCTATCCGACCTCCAAACTCGGTGCAGGAGTCCACGCTTCACAAATTTTTCCACTCTGCTCCCACGTTCTCTGCAAACTGGCAACTGCAATTGGCTGTGGGGAAGGGGCTGGCTGCTGCTACTCTGGCCACAGGCACCCTCCGCCGCTGCTCCTGCAGCTGCAGTGCATGGGGAATCTCTTCTCCAATTGCCAAGACTCAGAGTCTTCCTATTGAGCCCCAGTTCCCCATGCAGCCTGAACAGCCAGACCTCACCAGTATTCCCCACCAGGGATGGTACGGACAGTTCAATTTCTCCTGCTGTTCTGGGAAAAGGTGTCCACCATTTTGGACAATTCAAAATGTCTGTTTCCCAGGTGGGATCCCCTTCCCTCAATTTTCCCTTGGGTTTCCCAGCCCTCCGTGGCTCTGAGGATCACCCCTCTATGGATGTCTAACTCCACTTAGGAATCCACGCTTCAATGAAATTTTTATCAACTAGATTTTGTGAATTGTGAACTGCCGACCACTGTGAGGGAGGGGCTGGCTGCCGGCCAGTGCAGCCAGGCAGGGGAAAAACTCCACGGCAAAGTCCATGGTTTTGAATTACACCTCAAACACAGCAATCCACCAATTCGCCGTGCATCTCCAGCTGTCTATCCACTCCAATAATCCACGTGGGGAAAGATCCAGAGCCCCCTCCCTCTCACCTGATGACTAGGGAGAGATGGGCTACACGTCTGTCCAAACCGCCATCTTGCTCCGCCTCCCCCTTATTTATTTTATTAATTTATTTTTGTTTTGAGACAAAGTCTCACTCTGTCACCCAGGCTAGAGTGCTGTGGCCTCCTAGCTCATAGAAACCTCCAACTCCTGGGCTCAAGCAATCCTCCTGCCTCAGCCTCCTGAGTAGCTGGGACTACAGGTGCCTGCCACCAGGATGCCCAGCTAATTTCTCTATTTTTAGCAGAGATGGGGTCTCTCTCTTGCTCAGGCTGGCCTTGAACTGCTGACTTCAAGTGACTTCAAGTGATTCAAGCCTCCCTGAGTGCTGGGATTGCAGGAGCGAACCACTGTACCCGGCCTACTAATGTGATTTTTAAAAACATTGTGCAAGCCCTGCTTTCTTTAGAAGCCATATGCTTTTTGAATTATTAATTCATTGAATTATTCAGTTGAATAATTATATCATTGTTCTGAATAATGAGGTTATTGATGAGCTTCTCCCAGGGCACTAATTGGAACATTGAGAGAAACCAGACACTGGGTGTTCACTGCTGCTGGGAAACTGGCACCCCTGGGAGAGCAGAGGACAGGATTGCCTGTCTTTCCCTAAGAGCACGCTCCTCTCCAGTGCAGCAATGGCACAGCCTATGCAGCTCATGACAAGCAGAAGCTCGTTAGTTTGAGGATTGAGGTAAGAGATATGGAGAAGTTTTTCACTGGGGCTGGCAGGGTGTTAGTCTGGAGAGTGGATGTTTGGAGTTACAAGTGGTACAGGTGTCCAGGGCCAGGGGTCTTGAGCTCTTGGATGAGATGTGCGCGTGGGTGTTGCAATGTGCTTCTGGGGTTCTCACTCGCTGTCACTCAGGTGGTGTCTCCCCCCTTCCTCTAAGTGAAAGCCTTGAAATCTTCCTGATGCCTTCCTTTCTTCCACAAATCATTACCTAATCCTGCTGACATAAACTTCAAAATGAGTTCCATTATGTATATCTCTTTATATATATCTACATGTATAGATAGATTTTTTTTTTTTCTTTTCTTTTCTGAGACACAGTCTTGCTTTGCTGCCTGGTTAAATGACAGTGCTGTGTTGTCACAGCTCATAGCAACCTCGAACTCCTGGTTCAAGCAATCCTCCTGCCTCAGCCTCCTGAGTAGCTGGACTACAGGCATGCACTACCACACTGGGTTAGTTTTTCTGTTTTTAGTAGAGACAGGGTCTTGCTCTTGCTCAGACTGGTCTTGAACTTTTGGCCTCCCATGGTTCTAGGATTACAGGTGTGAGCCTCGGTGCCTGACCGTACTCTTGAACCTGCTGATAGCCACCACTCAGCTTCCCCCACTGCTGATAGCCCAAGCCTCCACTACTTTCATCTCTTACTGCTCTACGCCTCCCTTCTCTTCTCTTTCCTCTCTTCCCCACCCATACTCTGCTTCCTCCAAAAGTCTAGAACAGTTATCTGTCATCCTCCTAAGTAAGCAATGTCACATCATGCCTGTCCTCAAACCCCTTCAGTACTTCACGTCACGGTTACAGTGAAGTCTCTGGTCCTTGGTCTGCAAGGCTTTCCCCGGCCTGTCCCCCATCTAACACTGCGTCTTCACCTCTTGCTGTTCACTCCTCACTGACTGTGTTCTGGCCGCATGGGTTTCACTGCCTGTCAGGTGCTGCAAGCGCAGTCACCCTCAGAATCTTTGTGCTCTGTCCCAGGGAATTATCTTGCTTCCTCGTTCCCCGCTGACTCTAAAAAGCAATCTCATCTTTCTGTTTCTTTACCTTGCATTATTTTTATTTGGGACACGTATTGATGTAATGTTGCCTCTACAAGTTAAGGCTGTGCATCTGCCACCCACTTCAGGTTTGGACCGTGAGGCTTAAGGGCCTGACTCACCCCTGGCTGTAGAGAGGGACCCTTCACTCAGTCCTGGCTGTCCCTGGCCACAGTGACTGGTTTGAAGTTGGGAAAGTGAAGCAACTAAATGTCTACCTGGTACTGTTGCTCCAACATTTTAGTAATAGCATCTCTGATTTTGCTGGTTACTGAATTGGAGCTAGGAGTGACCATTCCACCAACGTGTGAGAGACTGTTAGCAAGGAGGACCACACAGCAGAGAAGAGAGCTGTGAGCAGCGGGAGCTCCCGGGGTGCAGTCTGAGCACCTGGATCTCCAGCCAAACAAGCCAATGAATTCATCTTTAAAATTTATTTAAACTGGTTTGATCAACAGAAACCAAGAGATTCTGATGGGTATGATTGTACGGCGTTGCCTTGCTTCTCATCCAAGGATGTAGGGGCTAATTAGAATTTACTTAGTAGTGGGGGAAGCTGAGTACATGAAGGCTTAGTGCAGTTTTTGTTTTTGTTTTTGAGATAAGATGTCCCTCTGTTGCCTGGTCTAGAGCACATTGGTGTTGCAACTCACAGCAACTTCAAACTCCTAGGCTGAAATGATCCTCCTGCCTCAGCCTCCCACATTGCTGGGACTACAGGTGCCCACCAGAACACCCAGCTATTTTTCTATTTTTTGTAGAGGCAGAATCTTGCTCTTGCTAAGGCTGGTCTCAAACTCTTGCACTCAAGGGATCCTCCCACTGTGGCCTCCCAAAGTACTAGGACTATAGGCAGGAGCCCCTGGGCCTGGCTGTGTGGCGCATCTAAGCAGAATGACTACATGGAGGATTGTAGTAGTGACACGATTTGCTGGCACTATGTTAATAATATGACATAATAATGAGGAGCTGCATGTGGTGGCATGTCCTAGCCACTCGGGAGGCTGAAGCAGGAGGATCACTGGTGGGATGCTACGAATAGCACACTGTGAGTTGCCATTACACTCCAAGCTGGGCAATGTAGTGAGGCCCCTGTGTGTAAAAAATAAACAAAATAAATTTAAAAATGAGCCTCTTCCTTCTAAGTTCCCATGAGAGACATTCCTCCCGGCTTTGCGGAAGCCTACCTTTACACGCAGGATTTGATTTCATTCCTGGGTCTATGCCTCTTCCAATCACATCCCTCCAAATCCACGTTATTCAGCCTCCACTAGTACCCAAGGCAAGAGTGAAGTGGGCAAAGTTGTGGGAAGCGGGGGTTGCAGCAGGACGCCCTGCAGTGGCTCCTGGGAATCCAGGCCCCTCAGAGTAGCCCAGAGAGGACACGGGGCTTCTAAATTCAGCTTCCTGTCTAGTTTCCCTCATAGGGTGGTGAGTTGTAGACCCCTGTCCAACAATAGCCTACTAGAACCCACACTAGTTCTAGTAGTTAATTGAAACAGTAACAGTTCTCAAAGAGAACATCATCTAAATCTGTGAGATAGAAATGTTTTTAGGCAGATATAATTAGCTCTTTCCCTCCATCCCACCCTTGACCTTTATCATGGAAGGCACCCTCTTGGGAATGATGTAATAGGAAGCGTGTCATGGCAGAAAGGAGTTGAGTAAAGTTTTTGGTCAGGGATTCTCTCCCTCCCAACGTACTGGTCTGGGGAGGTAAATTAGGGAGCTTTCTACAGAGAGCACAGGCTAATTCAGTTACAGCATCTTTCTCCTTTACTAGATCTGGGGCTCATTGAAAAATTCTAAGTTTTTCAAGCAGGTAGTTAGTCAATAACTAGGAGTTGAATTAATCAGTGTAGACCGCCCTGATCACATATGTGATTCATCACTCACAGGTTCCTAACAGACTTTATTTGTATATATTACTATAAAGAAGTGGGTTTGGGGTCTTTATTTTGGGATAAGCTCTTGTTTTTCCAGAAATTTCCAATTAAGGTAAAAATATGGTCAGAGAAGGAAAATAAATTGCCTCCGAAGCATCTATTAAAATAGAATCAGGAAAACAAAACAAAACAAAAATTAGTTTTCATATTGACCAGCAGAGGGCAGAGACCCAGTGGGAGAGTGACCCAGGACATGTGTTCTGACGCTCAGGGTGGGTTTCCTGGCACCTGCCCTGAGGTAGTGGGGAGGGCAAAGGAGGTCCAGAGGGGCTAGAGAAACACCAGGACACGAGGAGGGACCCCAATTCTGATATGGGTCTGATAAGGTCCTGATATATGGTGGGGAGTGGGGGATAGAGGGTCTGAGAAAGGGAAAGAGAGGGGGTGGGGGAAGGAGGGGTGTGACACACCTTTTGGGGGTGGGATACAATTATAAGAGGGTCCTTATCTAACAAAAGCAATCAATGTAACCTGGTTCTATGTACCCTCAATGAATCCCCAACCATAAAAAAAAAAAAGAAATTCTGTTTACTGGGTGGCACCTGTGGTTCAGTGGGTAGGGTGCTGGCCCCATATACTGAGGGTGGTGAGTTTGAACCCAGCCCCGGACAAACTGCAACAATAAAATAGCCTGGCGTTGTGGTAGGTGCCTATAGTCCCAGCTACTCGGGAGGCTGAGGCAAGAGACTTGCCTAAGCCCAAGATCTGGAGGTTGCTGTGAGCTGTGACTCCACGGCATTCTACCAAGGGCGATAAAAGGAGACTCTGTCTCTAAAATAAATGAAATTCTGTTTGCTTTATTGAAATTTGCCTTCCTTCATGAAACATTTTTGAGCACCTACTGTGTGCCGGAAGCTCATGGACTAGTGACGATTATAGAAATTAAACAGAGCAGAACAAATAGAATTTTGTACAGATTTTGATAAGAACTATGGAAGAAAATGGCAAGAAGCTATAACAACTGATAGGGCCAGGGAAGGTCTAACCATGAGATGTGAGAGACAGACAATCCCGTGGGGACTGGACATCACAGAGGCCCTGGGGGGAGGGGGGTGTTCAGGGCACTGACAACGATGGCTGCACAGTGAGGGGAGCGGGTGGCATGAGGTAGATTTGGGGAAATAGGGAGGATTCTGCAGGGCCTTTTAAGTCATGCATGAGTTCTTTTTTATATTCTGCAGGAGCAATGGGAAGCTATTGAAGGCTTAGGCAGGGGAAAGACCTTGTCCTCATCTGTCTGAAAGGTGGAGCGGCAGCAGGGTGGAGAATGGCCTGGAAAGGAGCCCCGGGGAAACACGGACCTCAGTGAGAGGCTCAGGGGACAGACGAGATGGTTGGACAGAGGTGATGACCACAGGCGGAGAGACTGGATAGGTTGGAGGTGTCTCTGAAGATTGACTTGACAAGACTTGGCAGTCGTTTGTGGGGGAGAGGGGTCAAATGTTTTCTGACTAGTTTCTTTCATAAGGAAGTGGGAAAGTCCAGGGGGGCAGACTCGGGATGTGAGAAGCAGAAAATCCAGAGTTCAGGGACTGGGCACGGCAGCCCCCGGCATTCTGGGATGCTACTGCGGGTGGGTCGCCTGAGCTCAGGAGTTTGGGACCAGCAAGAGCGAGACCCTGTCTCTACTAAAATAGAAAAATTAGCCAGGTGTTGGGGTGGGCACCTGTGGCCCCAGCTACTCGGGAGGCTGAGGCAGGAGCAGCACTTGAGCCCAGATTCAGCTTTGGACACGTTACATCTGAGATCCCTGTGACACCCCCTCGTGGAGATGCTCCAGAGTGGAACTCTGAAAGGAGAGTAAGCTGAGACAGACCTGTGTGCAGCTGCCAGTGTGGGTGAAGTTCAGGGACAGGAGGAGACAGGGACAGGACATGTTCCCACTGCACCCCAAGAGGCTGGAACAAGGATGGCAGACACTTGACATCAGGGCTTTCGTGGGCTTGTGGGGAAAAAGCCCTCTGAGGAGTTATTCTGGCCGGTGACCATGCAGGCTTCCTTCCCCTCAGGTAAGTCTGTGTAGCATTAGTTTCCTTACTGACGCTATAACCAGTCACCATAAACACAGTGGCTGCGAGCAAGGCAAGTTTATTCTCCTGAGCCTCTGGAGGCAGAAGTCCACAATAGGATGCACTGGGCTAAAATCAAGGCATCGGCAGGGCTGCGTGCCGTCTGCTTCTGTGCATCTTCTGGCGCCCAGAGGCTGCCCACAGGTCCTGATGACCGAGCCCTCCCGGAGCTGCGTCCCTCTCATACTGGCTCCCCCGACTCTCTCTCCCATTTTCACGACATTCCTTGTGATCCATCGCCTCCACCTGGGCAACCCACGACAGTCGCTCGTCTCGGGGTCACGGAGCAGCAGACTTCGTTCTGTCTGCAGCCTTACTTCCCTCTTGCCATGTCCTGTGAACACATTCACAGGTTCTGTAGACGAAGATGTGCACGTCTTTGGGGGTCATAACTCCACCTGCCCTGCTTTTCCAGCACTTGCTCACTCCTTTTTAGAAAAGTGTAAGTACATATTACTCAAGCTTTAGCATAAAGTCTTTCCTAATAGTCTAAAAGAGTGGTCCTTGTCTGAACGGGAGCTTTGTTACATCTCGGTGTGTTTGCACACACATGTGTGCCAGCTGCACACTCACTTGGATAAGGGAGAAAAACAGCCAGCAAGTGCGTTGGGTTCGGGCCTCGTTTACACTCCCTGCGTCAACTAGAAGCTGTGTGAATACGATGGGGATGCACGTGGGGTAGGGTGGTCAGTTGATCGTTATCGCCAGGAATAGCTCTTGGTGAGACATAACGTCACTTTTCTATTAGAATGGCTACAAAAAACCCAAATCAAACCAAGCCACCAGGACCGAGGGCTGAGGGGAATTAGAGCAGCTAGAACTCTCAAACCTTGCAGGTGGCTGCCACGCTTTCCCACAGAGCTATCCTGCTTTAGGGATTTACCCAAGAGAAATGGAAGCGCGTGTTCACACGAAACACTGTATGTGAATGTTCAGTGGAACACTGGAAACAACCCCAGTATCTCCTCACCGCGGAATGTGCGAACAAGCCCTCATGTCCTCACGTGATGGGACGCTGCCCAGGAGGAAGACCAGCTCAGAGGCGGATTCCAGCACATGGATGAATTTCTAGGGCCCTGGACCCAGCCCAACTCAGAAGGCTGCATAGCGGATGCTGTGCTGTGACTTTCTGCAGGGGCCCAAATCCCAGGAACACACACAGATCAGCGGCTCCGGTGACGGGACGGGCAGGGGGTGATGGCTGCACAGTGACGTGGAGGCATTTGGGGGTGGTGCCTTTGGGGTGTTTTGTATTGTGATTGCTGCGATGCTCACATGACTAGAGGTATTTGTCAAAACTCACAGAACTGCTTGCTAGAAAGGGCAAATCTTTGTGTAAATTCTATGGATTCTTAAAAAAAGAAAATGTGTCAATTCTACAGGTCTTTTTTTTTTTTTTGAAGAGACAGAGTCTCACTTTATCACCCTTGGTAGCATGCCGTGGCATCACACAGCTCACAGCAACCTCCAACTCCTGGGCTTAGGCGATTCTCTTGCCTTAGTCTTCCAAGTAGCTGGGACTACAGGTGCCCACAAGGCCCGGCTATTTTTCTGTTTTGCAGTTTGGCTGAGGCCGGGTTTGAACCCACCACCTTTGATATAAGGGGCTGGTGCCCTACTTGATGAGCCACAGGCGCCGCCCCTCTACAGGTCTTTTTATTGTAAGAAAGTTCTCATCCAAGGCCTACATTTTTATGGAGTATTAATTCTATTATCTCAATAGACAGGTAAGTGAACCCGTGTCCTACTTAACCAACAGGCTGAAGGCCGCTTACAAGGGATCTCTGGGCAGCAGCCCTTTTGAAATGTGTCATAGGAACCCTCAAGGCATCAGTGCCAGAGAGCCCCCACCAGCTGGGACTGCCTGCCATCTGTACATTGGAAAGAAGACTGTTTAGATTCACCTTGTGGAGGGAAGAATGTACACAAAGAGCTTGTCAGAATTAAAAGCTCCCTTTTCCTGTAAAGTGTTCCTCGTTTTTTAGTCCCAACAGCTTGCTGCTCAGGGGCCATTGGCTCTGCTGAGTGGCGAGGTGGGCGCAAGGTGTGCAGTGATGTGTGATCATCACGGCAGTCGTTTGTGTGGACATCGGCATTACGGAAACTCTAATTTACAGGGAAGGCAATTGAAGTTTTCAGAGGTTACAGAGATGTGCCCAAAGTTTCCCAGCTAAGATGAGGTAAAGTGGGGACAGACCTGGCGCTGTTGGCCCCCCGGCCATGACCAGTTCACCTGCACTCCTGTCTCTCACAGTGGTATTTCCCATGGACAGGGAACATGTCCACGTTGGACTATAATTTACACGTGTGGAGAGTTGTATTGCATATGCACATGGGTACATGTGATGTCGTACATACTCGGCGTAACTCACAGGGCCAAGTATCTACTGACCTGAAGTTTTGCTCAACAGAGATATTAAAAAGACAGAAAGGGCAGAGTAAATGAAATTAATAACATTTTTATGACTTGGCTAATATAAATTTTGCTCCGGGCAAATAAGAGTTTATTTTCACAATCATGTTTGGCACAAAAAAGGGTGAAGTCTTACTTTGATATCTAACTTTTCTTGAGTGAATTAATGTACTTTCTTGAATTAAATGCTTTCATTTTCAATACCCTTTTAAAGAAACATTTGAGGCTATAAATTTAGGTCTAAGAACCACTTCAGGTGGGGGCGGAGTAAGATGGCTGACTGGAAGCAGCTTCCGAAAAAGGCTCCTGTCCAAAAGGGAAGATAACCTCCAGAAACTGTGCAATTAAGCTGAATACTGGGAGCCCAGCCAAGAAAGAGAAGTGATTTCTGTGGGTCACCTCTGCTGAGACAGGCTGCAACCCCAAGAAAGCAAGCTTCAGGTACAAAATTCATCTGAAAGGAAAAGTGTCCGTCCCTCCCCCAAGAAAGCTCTGAGTTTCTTGCTTTTCTGTTTCCTTTCTTTTTTTCCTCCTCTTTTGCTCCTGCGGGTTTTCTACAGACAAGCGGTGAACTGTGGACCTCTTATCTCACCCCACGGAAGAGTGCTGTGGGAAGTGGGGTATTCTTCCCCTGAGCACCTTGGTGTGACTCTGAAAACTCTATTGCTAGGCAAAAACTGAACTTAAGTTTTCCCCACCATTCTGAACTTACAGTACTCCCTTCCCCCATTACCTGATGAACCAGAAGCCTAACCCCAGCTGAGACTGAGGGAGGAGGTCCCTGAGCAGTGCCCCCACTCCCGCCTGCCAGAACAAGTGCCCCACTGGGAAAAGACTTGGGGGAGAGGGGCACAGCGAGCCTCCCTCCATCCGGCCAAGGAAGACACAGGTGAGTGCCTGGCCCTGTGCCCTGTGCTTGCCGGGCTTCTGCAGGCCTGCTGTCTGCTAAAGACTCTGACAGCAACCACCAGGCCTCCACAGGTCCACCCCTGGCCAGGAACTCCCCCAG
>CAUYRH010018084.1:0-16869 GCA_963574655.1 Perodicticus potto
GTAACTGGGACTACAAGCGCCCGCCACAACGCCCAGCCATTATTTTGGTTGCAGCCGCCATTGTTTGACGGGCCCGGCTTGGATTCAAACCTGCCAGCTCAGGTGTACGTGGCTGGCGCCTTAGCCCGTTGAGCCACAGGTGCCGAGCCTTCTGTTTCATTTTTGATTTACAATGGTTTGTGGTTCTGAAATTTAAGTATGCTTAAGAATCATCAGGGAAGCTTGTTAAAAGATGGATTCCAGCACCACACTGCTAGCAGGCTCTAGAATCTGTTTGTTTTTTTGTTTTTTTTGTTTTTTTTGTTTTTTTTTTGCCGGGACTGGGTTTGAACCTGCCACCTCTGGCATATGGGGCTGGCGCCTTACTCCTTTGAGCCACAGGCGCTGCCCCTAGAATCTGTATTTAAACCAGCACCCTGGGTGATTCTGACTCACTTAAATATTCAGACACACTGGGAATAACTTAAAACAAAGAGATCAGAGGCGCGGCACCATGTCTCACCCCTGTAATTCTAGCACTTAGGAGGCCGAGGCAAGGGGATTGCCCCAGTTCACAGGTTCCAGACCAGCCTGAGCCAGAGTGAAACCTAGTCTCTAAAAAAAGCTGGGCGTTGTGGCGGGTGCCTGTAGTTCCAGCTACTTGGGAGGCTGAGGCAAGATAATTGCTTAATTAAGCCCAGGAGTTGAAGGTTGCTGTGAGTTATAATGCCACACCACGGCACTCCACCAAGGGTGACCAAGTGAGACTCTATCACAAAAAAAAAAAAGAAAAAAAAGGGTGGCAACTGTGGTTCAGCAAGTAGGGCGCCAGCCCCGTTTACTGAGGGTGGTGGGTTCAAGCCCGGCCACTGCCAAACTGCAGAAAGAAAAAGAAATAGTCGGGCGTTGTGGTGGGCGCCTGTAGTCCCAACTACTTGGGAGGCTGAGGCAAGAGAATCGCTTAAGCCCAAGGAGTTTGGAGGTTGCTGTGAGCTGTGTGATGCTATGGCACTCTACCAAGGGCGATAAAGTAAGACACTGTCTTTTATTTATTTATTTATTTATTTATTTATTTATTTTTGTAGTTTTTGGCCAGGGCTGGGCTTGAACCCGCCACCTCCGGCATATGGGGCTGGCACCTTACTCTCTGAGCCACAGGCGCCGCCCCGAGACACTGTCTTTTTTTTTAAAAAAAAAAAAAAAGAGAGAGAGACCAGTTAAGTTAGGAGGGTGCTGGCATATGTCTGGAGACAGCTGATCTGAACTAGATAAAATTGAGATTCCCCTGTCTCCTTTGCCCACTTCTATCTGCCCTGTGACCTGTCTAAGATCTAAGCCCTTAGGCCTCTTCTTCCCCAGGGAGGACCAGCAGAAGCCCATGAAATGCAGTTCATCGAGAACCAGAGGCAAAAGAGTATAGAGACTTGGTAAGTATAAGTAATAGACAAGAGTTGGAGACTGACTGGATGGAGAGTGTGTGGAGTGGAGGGGGATGAAGGTCCCCTGGCTTTCTGGGTTGGGGCAACTGTTATAAAGACATAAGGCATGCCATTCCGTTTAAGAGTAGCAGGTGGCCCAGTGCAGTGGTTCACACTTGTAAACCGAGTTCTCTGGGAGGCCGAGGTGGGCAGATTGCTTGACCTCAGGAGTTCTAGACCAGCCTGAGGAAGAGTGAGACCCCCATCTCGAAAAATAGATGGGCATTATGTTGTGGCAGGCACCCGTAGTCCCAGCTATTTGGGAGGCTGAAGCAAGAAGATCTCTTGAGCCCAAGAATATGAACTTGCTGTGAGCTATGACACTACTACACTTTAACAAGGGCAACAAAGTGAGACTCTGTCTCAAAAAACAAAACAAAACAGGCGGTGCCTGTGGCTCAAAGGAGTAGGGCACTGGTCCCATTGCTGGAGGTGGCGGGTTCAAACCCAGCCCTGGCCAAAACCTGCCTAAAACAAAACAAAACAAAACAAAATGGGTTGGGGCCTGTGCTCAGAGGCTCGGGCACCAGCCACATACACCGGAGCTGGCTAGTTTGAACCCAGCCTGGGTCTGCCAAACAACAATGACAACTACAACCAAAAAATAGCCAGGGTGTTGTGGCGGGCGCCTATAGTGTCAGCTCCTTGGTAGGCTGAGGCAAGAGAATCACTTAAGCCCAAGAGTTTAAGGTTACTGTGAGCTGTGACTCTATAGCACTCGACCGAGGGCAACAAAGTGAGACTCTGGGCTCGGTGCCTGTGGCTCAACGGGCTAAGGTGCCAGCTACGTACACCTGAGCTGGCGGGTTCGAATCCAGCCTGGGCCCACCAAGCAACAATGACGGCTGCAACCAAAAAATGGCCAGGCGTTGTGGCAGGCGCCTGTAGTCCCAGCTACTTGGGAGGCGGAGACAAGAGACTCACTTGAGCCCAGGAATTGGAGGTTGCTGTGAGCTGTGATGCCATGGGACTGTATCCAGGGTGACAGCTGAGGCTCTGTCTCAAAAAAAAAAGTGAGACTCTGTCTCAAAAAACAAAAGAAGGCGGCGTCTGTGGCTCAAAGGGTAGGGTGCCAGCCCCATATGCCGGAGGTGGCGGGTTCAAACCCAGCCCAGGCCAAATAAAAAAAAAAAAAAAAGCCAGGTGTTGTGGCGGGCGCCTGTAGTCTCAGCTACTTGGGAGGCTGAGGCAAGAGGATCACTTGAACCCAAGAGTTTGACATTGCTGTGAGCTAAGACAGCATGGCACTCTACTAAGGGTGACCAAGTGAGACTCTGTCTCAAAAAAAAAAAAAAAAGGCTCAGCACCTGTGGCTCGAGCGGCTAAGGCACCAGCCACGTACACCTGAGCTGGAGGGTTCGAATCCAGCCTGGGCCCACAAAAAAAAAATAAATAATGGCCGGGTGTTGTGGCGGACGCCTGTAGTCCCAGCTACTTGGGAGGTGGAGGCAGGAGACTCGCTTGAGCCCAGGAATTGGAGGTTGCTGTGAGCTGTGATGTCACAGCACTCTATCCAGGGTGACAGCTTGAGGCTCTGTCTCAAAAAAAAAAAATAAATAAAAACAACAAAAGAAAACAGGCTTGGCACCTGTGGCTCAAGTGGCTAAGGTGCCAGCCACATACATGTGAGCTGGTGAGTTTGAATCTAGCCCGGGCCCGCCAAACAACAATGATAGCTGACAGCTGCAACCAAAAAAAAGAAAATTAGCCAGGCATTGTGGCGGGTGTGTGTAGTCCCAGCTACTTGGGAGGCGGAGGCAGGAGAATCGCTTGAGCCCAGGAGTTGGAAGTTGCTGTGAGCTGTGATGCCAGAGTACTCTACCCAGGGCAACAGCTTGAGGCTCTGTCTCAAAAAAAGAGAAAAGAAAAACAAAAACGAACAAACAAACAAAAGAAAACATTATTTTTTTATTTTTATTTATTTATTTTTTTTGCATTTTTTTGGCCGAGGCTGGGTTTGAACCCACCTCTGGTATATGGGGCTGGTGCCCTACTCCTTTGAGCCACAGGCTCTACCCCAGAAAACATTATTTTTTAAGCACCAAAGGAGGCAATAAAAGCTTCTTTCTTTGCTGCACCTCTGTTAATATAATGATTTATGTAAAATTTTGATTCAGGGCGCCTCTGGCTCAGTGAGTAGGTCGCTGGCCCCATATACTGATGGTGGCGGGTTCAAACCTGGCCCCGGCCAAACTGCAACAAAAAATAGCTGGGTTTGGGCGGCACCTGTGGATCAAAGGAGTAGGGCGCCGGCCTCATATTCCGGAGGTGGTGGGTTCAAACCTGACCCTGGCCAAAAACTGAAAATAAAAAAAAAAAAACAAAAAAACCCAAAAAAATAGCTGGGCTTTATAGCAGGTGCCTGTAGTCCTAGCTACTTGGGAGGCTGAGGCAAGAGAATTGCCTAAGCCCAGGAGCTGGAGGTTGCTGTGAGCTGTTATGCTACAGCACTCTACTAAGGGCGATAAAGTGAGACTGTCTCTAAAAAAAAAAAAATACTAATAAAATTTTGATTCAGTCAAAAGGCCAAACTTGGGGATGCCTAGGTCAGTGGTTAGGGTACCAGCGACATGCTCTGGGCATGTTCAAACCCAACCAGGGCCTGCAAAACAAAACAAAATAGCCAGACATTGTGGCAGGTACTGGTAGTCACAGCTATTAGGGAGGCTGAGACAAGAGAATTCCTTGAGTCCAAGAGTTTGAAGTTGCTGTGAGTTACGACACCACGGCATTCTACCGAGGGTGACAAAGTGAGACTCTGTCTCAAAAAAAAGGTGGGTATCTCCCGTGGCTCAAAGGACTAGGGTGCTGGCCCCACATATGAGAGGTGGTGGGTTCAAACTCAGCCCCAGTCAAAAACTGCAAAAAAAGGAAAAGAAAGAAAAGAAGGCCAAACTTAAGGACCTCGAAAGCCACAAGTTTCCTTAACGGCACAGGTTCCCCACCCCCGAAGAAGTTAAAAATTGCAAAAGGAGGGGCAGCACCTGTGGCTCAGTGAGTAGGGCGCTGGCCCCATATACCGACGGTGGCAGGTTCAAACCCGCCTCGGCCAAACTGCAACAAAGATCTAGACAGGTGTTGTGGCGGGTGCCTGTAGTCCCAGCTACTAGGGAGGCTGAGGCAAGAGAATTGCCTGAGCCCAAGAGCTGGAGGTTGCTGTGAGCTGTGTGACACCATGGCACTCTACCAAGGATGACAAAGTAAGACTCTGTCTCTAAAAAAAAAATTGCAAAGAGAACTAAGGATAGGCCAGAGGTGAGAGCAGAACATACATCCTGAAAAGACAGAGTTTATGAGAAAAAGCTACAAGCTGGGAAGCATGCTGGATTCAGCAGGGAAGCCTGAGTGACCTTGTGGAGAGCAGTTTCAGTGGTACTATGGGGACAGACCAGATTGCAGTGGATTAAGGAGTGAGTGGGAGAGGAGCAGGTGGAGGCAGCTGGCATGGGCATTTTTTAAATTTGTTTGGCCAAGAATGAAGAGAGATACGGCAACTTAATAGAATTGAGAGCCTTTTTTTCTTCCTACGATACTAGAGAAGAGGAAGAAAATACAGGAATAGAGGCAATGATAAAACCCATGGACACGAGTGTGATGGAACCCACTGCACAGACTTGGAGATTGTTCTTCAGACAGGAGGGACTTCTATTTTTGTACGTGGGTGGAAGGAGAAAGGGATTGGAAGATTGATGTTGGGTAGTTCTCACTTATGGATTCTGTTTCCTCTTGGAAGTTGAAAGGCCGGAAGGAGGTCTTTGAATGAATAAAATTAACATTTTTCCTCAGCTAGTCAAATTCTAGTGTTAGCAGCAAGGAAGTAGGCATACACTTGAGGCAAAAGCTCTGTGGGAAGTCGGTTGAGGCTTACGCTTTAAAAGATAAGGTTGACTGAGAGGAAGTAGAAGTGTGATCTTCCTCTAACCATGGGGAGGGTTGCATTTGGTCCCCTGGACAAGAGGGTTTTTTCCAGAACCTCATGTTGGGGATTTAATTCAGGCTCCCCCTTCCTCGTGCAGTCATTCAGCCGTTTCCGGCCTATGGCTTACGTCTAAGGCCTTGAGCCTCCTCGTCCCTACCAAGGACCAGCTGGAAGCCATTTTGATTATGCTCCACCGCAGAAGCAGGACAATACAGCCCCGCCCAGAGCCAGGCGCGCCCCCGCGGCAGGCCGGGTGCGCGTGTCCGCGCCTCTTCCCGCCGGCCCGGCGGGCGCCCGGCCCATGCCGCGGTGGCGCGGGGCGGGGGGTGTGGGTGGTTATATAAGCGTTGCGCGCTCCCGCGAGCCTGCAACCAATGGGAGGCCCCGGTGGCTCGTGCTCGCGCACGCAGGGTGGGGGGAGGGAGCGCACAACGTGCGCGCGACCTCTCCCTCGTCCACCGCTGCCGCCTCCTTCTTCTACCGCTCCTGGTGGTGCCTGTGTGCTCGTTCGGTGCGGACCTGGTACCTCTTTTGTGAAGCGGCAGCTGAGGAGACTCGGGCGCTCGCCATGGCAGATGAAAAGCCTAAGGTGAGTTCGGCGTCGGCCTCCTTGCCTCGCCTTGCGGTCGGGGTCACGGCGCGGGCCGGGGTCCGGCCCCAGCCGCCGCGGGCCGCCCGCGCCTTCCCGGGCCCCCCACGGGGCGGCCGCGGCTCAGGCCCGGGCGCTCCGCGCCATTTTCCTCCCTCCCTCCCTTCCTCCCTCCCGCGCCGGAGGAGGCTCCGCCGCCCTCCCCCGCCCCCAGTGGCCTCCGAGTGCGCGCCGAGCGCGGGTTGGGCGGGCGGATCGCAGGCGGCTGCGGGGCTCCCCGGCCCTGCGGCCCCGCGCGCGTGAAGAGGCGTTAGGGCGCGCGGGTCCATCCTCTGCGGACCCCGTGGGGGCCGCGGCGGGGTGTCGCCGCCTGCGCGGTGGCGGGAGTCCCCTCGGGCTGGGCTTCATTTTTCAGGGGTGGCGGATGCGGGCTTGAGGGGACCCCTGCCCTGGGCCGCGGCGGCGGTGTGAGGCGTCGGGGAGAGTTAGTGGGTGCGGATGGCGGGGAGCCGGGCCCGCGGGCCGCCTCCGGGGGCCCAGGGCCGGGGGATTCCCGGGGAGTATTTCCCGTGTTAATGGCCTCGGGGCCTGAGGGGGGAGGGGCAGCGGCTTCCACCTGGATGCCGGCGAACCCCTAACCTGCGGAGGCTCAGGTTCGGTGGAGGTGGAAGCGTGGGTATGAGCAGGGAGACTTCGGAGAGCCTAACTTCGATGCGGCTTAGGAGGGAGGCAGCGGGAGACTTGTGGGGACTAGGGGACACATCGGGGCACACGGGACTTGGTTCTTTGGGTTTGTTTGGTGACATACCCCCCGCCTTGCTTTTCTGAAGTGATTTAGGGGCTGCGCAATTCCCTCTCCACTTGATTTTGGCTAATTTCAGGTTGGGTCGGAATCTCCAAGAAGATTTAGAATGAACCTGTGTGTTTGACCCATGACAAAAGGGAGGGGAGAATAAGAGCCCTTCGCTGAAAATAAGCGAAAATGAAACTCTTAATAGAGGCGAACAGTAAACGTGGTGCTGAGTTATTACCACTGCTCCAGAGAGAATTGGAGGCTATTTCTCCATTGAGTTTTTTTGAAAAATGGAGATGGGTTTTAGTTATTAATCTGATAACTTTTTAATAAGAGAATAGTAATGAATTTTGAGTTGCAAGCTCTAGATTTATTTTCTTGCACCCTAGTTCATCACTTGGACTTAAAGCGCTTTGAAGAAAAGGGAGACTTTTCGGGGGGAAGAAATACATTTTAGTAGTGACATAAACTACCGCATTTGAAGATTCAGCTTCAAAGAGAACATTGCAGTAAATTCAGCGGGATCCATTTTTTAAAAATCTGGCCAGACACGGTGGTCACATCTGTAATCTTAACACTTTGGGAGGCCGAGGGGAGAGGATAAGACCAGGAGTTCCAGACCAACCCAGGGCAAAGCAAGACCCCTGTCTCTACAAATTAAAAAAAAAATTAGCCAGGCCTGCCAGGGGCCTGTAGTCTCAGCTACTCAGGAGGCAGAGGTAGGAGGATCTCTTGAGCCCAGGAGTTTGAGGTTATAGTGAGTTATGATGACAACTCTGTATTCAGAGTGGGCAAGAAAGTGAGACCTTGTCTTAAAACAAAACAACAAACTATTGCTATTGCAGTGGATGATAATTGCATGTAGTCCATTTTGTTTCTGTGATCTAATACAGTCTAATACTGTTACTGCAGGATCTCTCAGTTTTCAGCAGCTGAAAACAGCTGTACGCTGTTTTGTCATACAGAAAGGGAAACCTGTTGATTGCTGAAGCAACTTGGATTGTTCCTTTATTTTCCAAATTATATTTTTATTTTTCTTTCAACAGGAAGGAGTCAAGACTGAGAACAACGATCACATAAATTTAAAGGTGGCGGGACAGGATGGTTCTGTGGTGCAGTTTAAGATTAAGAGGCATACACCACTTAGTAAACTAATGAAAGCCTATTGTGAACGACAGGTGAGGAATTAATATGTGCACTTCCCTGAATAAAACTATTTTTTTAAAAAATCTTATTTTCTTGACAAGAAACTGCACTAGCATAGCATTCCAGTGAATATTTTTGGTAGTATAAATGTGTGCTTATATTTGTCATGAGTTTTATCATTAGCCGCTTGAGCCACAGGCACTGCATGAGTTTTATCATTAATTGTTGTATTGGTTCTTTATGAGAAACCTTAGGTAGGACTTGATTAGTATTATACAATTCTAGATCTATGCTAGAAATGCATCAAATATACTACATCACTTGTTTTATTCCCCAAGGGAATGTAATTTTATGTTTGCAAGAAAATGAGTGAAATTGGTAAAATTTCTTATTGGACTTTTTTTTTTTTTTTATTCAATTAAAATGTTTCTCTTGTCAAAACATTTGAGTATTTTAACCAGTTTGGAAATAAAATTAAATGTGAGTTTAAGGACATTGCAATTCTTCTGAAGCATGTACATTGTGATATTTGGTCTTTTACAATAAATAGTGAATGTCAAAAAATTTACCTCACTCAGCCAAGCATAAATACTGCTATATTATAGGGACATTTGCATTTTACTCAGAAAAATAAGGTGTAGATATCACAAAGAGGAAATAGAAAATTCTACTCTCTTGATTTGGACTGATGTTGAGAGGTAAATACAAGCTTTTACTATGAGAAAGGAGGTTCCTTTTATGTTGGGTCTGTAACAAAACAAAAGGGTAACTTTAAAGATGACTTCAAGTATAATAAAAACTGGTATCTAGATCAGTTAATTCAATAGTAATAATCTAGCAGCAGAAGTATTTTTCTTGTTATACCCTGAATGTATAATACACAAAACTTAAAGAGATAATTTGTTTAGGGTAGAAGAACTTGACTACATTGTAAATTGTTGGCTCGGCGCCTGTGGCTCAACAGGCTAAGGCGCCAGCCACGTACACCTGAGCTGGCGGGTTCGAATCCAGCCTGGGCCCCCCAAACAACAATGACGGCTGCAACCAAAAAATGGCCGGGCGTTGTGGCGGGCGCCTGTAGTCCCAGCTACTTGGGAGGTGGAGGCAGGAGACTCACTCAAGCCCAGAAATTGGAGGTTGCTGTGAGCTGTGATGCCACGGCACTCCATCCAGGATGACAGCTTGAGGCTTTGTCTCAAAAAAAAGTAAATTGTTCAAAAAAAAAAAAAGGCTCGGGCGTTGCCTGTGGCTCAGTCAGTAAGGTGCTGGACCCCATATACGGAGGGTGGTGTGTTCAAACCCAGCGCCAGTCGAACTGCAACAACAACACCAAAAAAAAATAGCCGGGCGTTGTGGCAGGTACCTGTAGTCCCAGCTACTTGGGAGGCTGAGGCAAGAGAATTGCCTAAGCCTAAGAGCTGGAGGTTGCTGTGAGCTGTGATGCCACGACACTCTATCGAGGGTGATAAAGTGAGACTCTGTCTCTACAAAAAAAAAAATAGGGGCTCAGCGCCTGTGGCTCAACGAGCTAAGGCGCCAGCCACGTACACCTGAGCTGGCGGGTTCGAATCCAGCCCAGCCCGCCAAACAAAAATTACAGCTGCAACCAAAAAATGGCCGGGGGTTGCGGCAGGTGCCTGTAGTCTTAGCTACTTGGGAGGCGGAGGCAAGAGACTCGCTTGCAAGAATTGGAGGTTGCTGTGAGCTGTGATGCTACAGCACTCTATCCAGGGTGACAGCTTGAGGCTCTGTCTCAAAAAAAAGAAAAAAAAATAGGCTTAAATAGGGCGGTGCCTATGGTTCAGTGGGTAGGGCGCCAGCCCCATCTACTGAGGGTGGTGGGTTCAAGCCCGGCCTGGCCAAACTGCAAGAAGAAAATAGCTGGGCGTTGTGGTGGGCTCCTGTAGTCCCAGCTACTTGGGAGGCTGAGGCAAGAGAATTCTCTAAGCCCAGGAGTTGGAGGTTGCTGTGAGCTGTGACTATGGCACTCTACCATGGGCGATAAAGTGAGACTCTGTCTCTAAAAACAACAAAAAAAAAGCAAAAACAAAAATAGGTTCAAATAGAGCAAGCTTTAAAACGGTGTGTAAGCTGGAAAATTGAGTTGACTTTCTACACCTAAGGATGTTTGAAAGAAACAGTGAAGCCTGTAATCTTAAACAGAGAGATGTTTAAGATTAATAAACCTCCTGGCTCGGTGCCTGTGGCTCAACGGGCTAAAACGCCAGCTACGTACACCTGAGCTGATGGGTTCGACTCCAGCCCAGGCCTGTCAAACAACAATGACGGCTGCAACCAAAAAATGGCCAGGCGTTGTGGTGGACGCCTGTAGTCCCAGTTGCTTGGGAGGCAGAGGCAGGAGACTTGCTGGAGCCCAGGAATTAGAGGTTGCTGTGAGCTGTGATGCCACGGCACTCTATCCAGGTTGACAGCTTGAGGCTCTGTCTCAAAAAAAAAAAAATTAAACCTCCTTTCGGAGGCCAAGGCTGGTGGATTACCTGAGCTCACAGGTTTGAGACCAGCCTGAGTAAGAACAAGACCCTGTTTTTATTCCCACCTGCTGGGGAGGCTGAGACAAGATAATTACTTGAGCCCAAGTGTTTGAGGTTGCTGTGAGCTGTGGTACCACAACACTACCAAGGGTGACTAAATTAGACAACAATGTTTCAAAAAAATAAAAATGAAGGAAACAGTGAAGTTGTAAACTTCTTTGAGTGTTTGAAGCTTTATTTTATGCCTAATTTATTCACAATATAATAAAATATGGTACTCACAATTCTTTTTCTTCATACATAAGTTTTAACAGTTCCTTTTAAAGACACTGTCTTTTTTTTGTTTTCTCTTAGAGTCTCACTATGTTGCCCTCAGAGTGCTGTGGCATCACAGCTCACAGCAACCTCAAACATTTGGGCTTAAGTGATTCTCTTGCCTTAGCCTCCCAAGCAGCTGGGACTACAGGCACCCACCATAACACCTAGTCATTTTGTTGTTGTCGTTGTCAGTGTTGTTTAGCAGGTCGTGGCTGCGTTTGAACCCACCATCCCCTGTGTGTGTGTGGCCAGCGCCCTAACCACTGAGCCTAAAGATAATATCTTTTTATTTTTGAGACTGAGCCTCAAGCTGTCACCCTGGATAAAGTGCTGTGGTATCACGGCTCACAGCAACCGCCAATTCCCGGGCTCAAGCGAGTCTCTTGCCTCTGCCTCCCAAGTAGCTAGGACTACAGGCACCCGCCACAATGCCTGGCCATTTTTTGGTTGCAGCCATCATTGTTGTTTGGCGGGCCCGGGCTGGATTCTGGATTCGAACCCGCCAGCTCAGGTGTACGTGGCTGGCGCCTTAGCCCGTTGAGCCACAGGCGCCGAGCCTAAAGATACTATCTTTAATGTACTCTTATTGAAACATTTTGGTGAAATCCACCTAAAAATTAGTAAATATGAACTTTTTTCTTTTTGGGAGGGTTCCTCAGGCTGGTCTCCAACTCCTGGGCTCAAGAGATCCTCCTACCTTGGCCTCCTGGAGTGCTAGGATTATAGGCCTGAGCCACCAGACTTGGCCTAAATACAGATTTTTAACTTGTGCTTAGAAATTTGTGCATGGCCATCTTCTACATTTGAACACTAGTGCCCCTTCTGGTTACAGGGGAATTTAAAGAGGTAATAATTTTATAGAATTTAATGTAGCAAAACCTTATCCGAAATGGAAACTCATGCTTCAACTTGGTGGTTTTCTTTGATTTTTTGTTTTTTACTTACTACTCTGTTGGACCCCTCAAGGATAGAGAGGCCGACCTGACATCTTGAGGAGAACTTTTCTCTCTCCACATTAAGAAAGTCACACGAGTAAGGATAAGTGTAACCATGCAGAGCTGGGAGAGTCGAACTTGGTGGTTTTGAACAGTATCCTCTGCATATCTTATTTTTCTGTAGTTACCAGAGAATTTTAGCTTTTATTATTTATTTGGAGAGAACTTCACTCTCTATCCTGGGGTAGAGTGCAGTGGCATCATCATAGCTTGCTGCAACTTCAAGCTCTTGGGCTCAAAGCTATCTGGGACTACCAGCACCAGCCATAGTGCCTGGGCTAATTTTTTTTTGAGACAGTGTCACACTCTTTTTGCCCTGGGGTTGAGTGCCTTGGCATCATCACAGCTCACAGCAATCTCAAACTCTTGGGCTCAAGCTATTCTCTTGCCTCTGCTCACCTATATTTTTGTTGGAGTTGTCGCTGTTTAGCAGGCCCAGGCTAGGTTCAAAGTCACCTGCTTCTGTGTATGTGGCTGGCCCTAGCCCTAACCACTGAGCCACGGGTGCCAAGCCAGTTTTTCTATTTTAGTAGAGATGTGGTCTCATTTTTGCGGAGACTAGTCTTCAACTCCTGAGCTTGAGCAGTCCTCCCACTTTGGTCTCCCAGAGTGCTATGATTGCAGACTTGAGCCACTTTGCCCGGCCTAAAATTTAGGGGATTTTTGAGACATTCTCACTCAGTTGCCCTGGGTAGAATGCTGTGGCTTCATCACAGCTCACAGCAACCTCAGCCTCAGTCTCGGGCTCAAGTCATTTCTTGCTGGGACCACAGTGCCCTCCACAATACCTGGCTAGTTGTTTTATTTTTATTTTTTTGAGACAGAGCCTCAAGCTGTCACCCTGGGTAGAGTGCAGTGATGTCATAGTTTATAGCAACCTCCAACTCCAGGGCTCAAGCGATTCTCCTGCCTCAGCCTCCTAAGTAGTTGGGACCACCCGTGCCCACCACAATGCCCAGCCATTTTTTGGTTGTAACTGTCATTGTTTGGCAGGCCCAGGCTGGATTCAAACCCGCCAGCTCCAGTGTATGTGGCTGGCACCTTAACCACTTGAGCTACAGGTGCTGCCCATTGCTAGTAGTTTCAGAGTTGAGTCTTCAGACCGATAGCGACCTCCTGAGCTCAGGCAATCTACCTGCCTTGGTCTCCTCCCAGAATGCTAGGATTACAGCTGTGAGGCTCCCCGTGTGGCCCCTAAAAATTTTGCTTAAGGACTGCTCAGGGTGGTGCCTGTGGCTCAGTGAGTAGGGTGCCGGCCCCATGTACCTTGGGTGGCGAGTTAAAACCTGGCCCCAGCCAAACTGCAACAAAAAAAAGCCGGGTGTTGTGGCAGGTGCCTGCGGTCCCAGCTACTCGGGAGGCTGAGATAAGAGAATCCCCTAAGCCCAGGAGTTGGAGGTTGCTGTGAGCTGTGATGCCACAGCTACCAGGGGTGACAAAGTGAGACACTTTCTCTTAAAAAAAAAAAAAAAAAAGACTGCCCTTGTTGGCTCGGTGCCTGTGGCTCAGGTGGTTAAGGCACCAGCCACGTACACCTGAGCTGGAGGATTCGAATCCAGCCTGGGCCTGCCAAACAACAATGATGGCTGCAACCAAAAAAAATACATAGCTGGTGTTGTGGCATGCGCCTGTAGTCTCAGCTACCTGGGAGGCGGAGGCAGGAGAATTGCTTGAGCCCAGGAGTTGGAGGTTGCTGTGAGCTGTGATGCCACCGCACTCTACCCAGTATGACAGCTTGAGGCTCTGTCTCAAAAAAAAAAAATAGACTGCCTGTATCACTGGCAGGGGCCCCGAAGGAGCTTTATATTTATCTGATATTTGCCAGATGCCTACAAGTGCCTATTAGTTTCCAGAAAAACAGCACATAGCATGTTCTCTGTACTCCAGATTATCTTTATTTTTTTTAGAGACAGAGTCTCACTTTATCACCTATGATATAGAGTGCTATAGTGTTATAGCTCACAGCAACCTCTCAGATCTTGGGCTTAGGCGATTCTCTTGCCTCAGCCTCCTTAGTAGCTGGGACTACAGGTGCCCACCATAACGCCTGGCTATTTCTTGTTGCATTTTGGCTGGGGCCAGGATCGAACCTGCCACCCTCGGAGCTATAGGCGTGGCCCTCCAGATTGTCTTTTTTTTTTGAGACAGCCTCAAGCTGTCACCCTGGATAGAGTGCTGTGGCATCACAGCTGACAGCAACTTCCAATTCCTGGGCTCAAGCGAGTCTCCTGCCTCCGCCTCCCAAGTAGCTGGGACTACAGGCACTCACCACAACACCTGGCCATTTTTTGGTTGCAGCCGTCATTGTTGTTTGGCGGGCCCGGGCTGGATTCGAACTCGCCAGCTCAGGTGTACGTGGCTGGCGCCTTAGCGCGTTGAGCCACAGGGTCACTTTCTTTTTTTTTTCCCTTGAGATAGGGTCTCATTATGTTGCCCTCGGTAGAGTGCTATGGTGTCACAGCTGACAGCAACCTCAAACTCTTGGGCTCAGGCAATTCTCTTTCCTCAGCCTCCCAAATAGCTGGGACTACAGGCACCTGCCACAATGCCCGGGTATTTTTTGTTGCAGTTGTCATTATTGTTTAGCTGGCCCAGGCTGGGTTCGAACCCACCAGCCCTGTAGTATGTAGCCCAGAGCCCTAACCTATGGTCCCGGAGCCAAGAGTTACTCTTTAGTTTGCAGTAGAGAAAATAGAAACCCTGACAATTCATAAAAAATTAAATTCTACTTAAGTGTTGATATATAAATAGGATTTGAAGGCTTGGCACCTATAGTATAGTGGTTACAGCGCTGGCCACATGCACCAAGCCTGGCAGGTTCAAACCTGGCCCGGGCCAGCTAAACAATGATGATGACAACTGCAACAAAAAATAGCCAGGTGTTGTAGTAGGCGCCTGTAAGTCCCAGCTATTTGGGAGGATGAGGCAAGAGAATTGCTTAAGCCTAAGAGTTGAAGGTTGATGTGAGCTGTAATGCCACAACACTCTACCAAGGGCAACATAGTAAAACTCTTGTCTCAATAAATAAGATTTGAAGATCTGATACAGGAAGAAGTTAGAAAGATGCTTCCATTTCCCTCTTTCATTAGTACTCAAAAGTTTTGAATAATAAGATCTCTGTTTTCAAATGATTTTTCTCATTCTAAGGGCGAGGGAGTTAAAGTGCCATAGTTGGGCTGTGATTACTTGTTGCTGCTTCCTTGTCTTTTTTTGTTTGTTTGTTTTTGAAAACGTCTCAGTATGTTGCCCTCAGTAGATAGAGTGCCCTGGTGTCATAGCTCAGAGCAACCTCAAACTTCTGGGCTCAAGTGATTCTATGCTCTCAGCCTCCCAAGTACCTGGGACTACAGGTATTTGCCACAACACATTGCCTAATTTTAGAGACAGGATTTTGCTGTTGCTCAGGATGATCTTGAAGTCCTGAGCTCCAGCAGTTCACCCATCTCAGCCTTGCAAAGTGCTGGGATTATAGGTTTGAGCACCTTTGCCCGGCCTAATAACCTGCTTCTTTTCTTTTTTTTTCAATTGAGACAGAATCTCAAGCTGTCCACCTTGGTAGAAAGCCATGGCGTCACATCTCACAGCGATCTCAAACTCTTGGGTTTAAACAGTTCTCTTGCCCCAGCCTTCCAAATAGCTAAGACTACAGGTGCCTGCCACAGTGCCTGGCTATATATTTTTTTTTAGAGACAGAGTCTCACTTTATCGCCCTCAGTAGAATGCCGTGGCCTCACACAGCTAACAGCAACCTCCAACTCCTGGGCTTAGGCTATTCTCTTGCCTCAGCCTCCTGAGTAGCTGGGACTACAGGTGCCTGCCACAATGCCCGGTCATTTTTTTGTTGCAGTTTGGCCAGGGCCAGGTTTGACCCTGCCATCCTCGGTATATGGGGCTGGTGCCCTAATCCACTGAGCCACAGGCGCTGCCCTAGAAATTTTTTTTGTTGTTGAGGAAGAGTCTTACTTCATTGTATTACTTAGAATGCCGTGGTGTCACAGCTCACAGCAATCTCAAACTTTTGGGCTTAAAAGATTCTCTTGCCTCAACTTCCCAAGTAGCTGGGACTACAGGTGCCAGCCACAATGCCTGTCTATTTTTAGAGATGAGGACTTGCTCTGGCTCAGGCCAGTCTTAAACCTGTGAGCTCAGGCAGTCCACCCACCTTGGCTTCCCTGAATGCGAGGATTACAGATGTGAGCCATCTCGCCCGGCCTTTCTAGAGAGCTTTTTTTCCCTCTCTTATCTCCCTCTTGATAAATGGTGCCATTCTACCTCCTGTTCTTGAAGTCAAAACCTTGGAAATTGTCTTTGGTGCTTTTACAACTCATAAAATCCATCTGTAAATTTTTTCTTTATTTTTTATTTATTTATTTTTTTTTTTTGAGACAGAGTCTTACTTTATTGCTGTCGGTTGAGTGTCATGGTGTCACACAGCTTACAGCAACCTCCAACTCTAGGGCTTACGCGATTCTCTTGCCTCAGCCTCCTGAGTAGCTGGGACTACAGGTGCCCACCACAGCACCTGTCTATTTTTCTGTTTTTGCAGTTTGGCCGAGGCCAGGTTTGAACCCGTCACCGTCGGTATATGGGGCCGGCGCCCTACTTGATGAGCCACAGGCGCTGCCCAAAATCCATCTGTAAATTTTATTCACTACTTAAGATTTAAATCTGTAATGTTCAGTATTGCTGAACCAGACATGCACACGACTGCAACCATTTTATTCTTGTCTTGTTCAGTTAATACAATTTTTTTTTTTTTTTGAGACAGAGCCTCAAGCTGTCACCCTGGATAGAGTGCTGTGGCATCACAGCTCACAGCAACCTCCAATTCCTGGGCTTAAGCGAGTCTCCTGCCTCCACCTCCCAAGTAGCTGGGACTACAGGCACTCACCACAACACCTGGCCATTTTTTGGTTGCAGCCGTCATTGTTGTTTGGCGGGCCCGGGCTGGATTCGAACCCGCCAGCTCAGGTGTACGTGGCTGGTGCCTTAGCCCATTGAGCCACAGGCACCGAGCCTACAATTTGTTTATGTTCTCTAATTCTGACCCTTGCTTTTTCCAACCTCTTCGAATGACTACATCATTGACCTTACCATTGGATGTAGTGAAGATAGCCTAGCATATTATATTATAGAAGGTGCTTAGTGTTAGTGGTCAGG
>CAUYRH010018085.1:0-19037 GCA_963574655.1 Perodicticus potto
TCTTTATATAGTGATTAAGAAAATGCTATGAGGGCTATCTCTCACAGTACGATCAAAATGTTTCTGATTGTATATGAAGCACATTCTACCCTATGATTGCACCAATGTACACAATTATGATTTAATAAAATTATTAAAAAAAAAGAACCCTCCACAGTGCTTTACAGTGTATAAAGTGCCAGTTACGTAGACGCCTATGTACATTTTCTCGTTGTGTGCTCTTTAAAACCCTATGAAATAGGTATTATTTCTGTAACTCAATTTCATGAAGAAGAAGAAGCTGAGATCAGAATGGAGCATGCAGCTAAACCTGAATTTGGGATCTTAGTTCTGAATTCCACACTACGTCACCATACCCAGTTCATGTGATGCAGGCACACTGGGTATGCAGGGACTGATAGAATCTTCACATGTAGTACGCAGAGGACAGTCTGAAAAAAGCCTGAGGTCAGGAGACCCATCTTCATGCCCTGGCTCTGCCCCTGAAGAGCTGTGTGCCCAGGGGTATGTCTCCTTAGCAACTTGGACCTTTGTCTTCTCATCTGATGAATGAGGGGGTTGGAGAAGCTCTGGCATTCTCAATTCTTATTAGGGTCTTAGACAATCCACATGATTGTATTAGGCAACATGCAATTCAGCTACAAACTTCCCCTTCAGAAAAATGCATACACATGAGATATATGCACACAAATGCCATCTCACTAACAGTTTTAGGAGATTCGTGAATCCTGGTAAGACTAGATAGCATGGGCTAGTTGATTTATAAGGTCTGTTTATGCTCTAAAATTCTATCATGCATCCTCTCTCTATAAGCATATTAATTTATATATACTTACAGTCTGCATGTATGTGTAAATTTAAGTACTAAGACCCTTTAATTAAGTACTAGGACACTAGGATACTGCAAAAGTTAATACTGTAAACCTAACGTACGTTTTTCCATTGTAAAGTGTTAACTTTTTCAGTGGAAAAATGTATGTTTTGGGAAATCAAAAGAAAAGTTTTACTGGATTAAGGCCTGGGACTGACTTAGAAGTGTGACTTTAGAAGTAGGGAATAGAGTGTCTAGAACACTGCTGTCTAATAATGACAAATTTGTTTAAAAATTAATTTATTATGGCCATAGAGTTCACTTATTTCTTGTTTGCTCAATGACTAAGGGTGGTATATTATTAGGGATAGTTGCTGACTCAGTCCTAACATAAGAACAGCAGTTGGACATTTCTTATCTGAGAAATAATACCTTACAAGGGGTTAATTTAATCCACTTAGTTTTCAGCTGGAAATTATTTGATTACTAATGACTTCTGGCTTGTCAGGTTTTGTTGGGTTTTCTCATAGTCTAACCCCAATTTAGCTAATCAAGACCCTCCTTTTAAAAATGCCACTTTGCAATGATTTTGGAAACAGAAATAATTAAACACTTAAGTTACTCAAGAATATCCTTATTAAGAAGTGAATAGGCACCATATGAAGCAAATCAGAAATTCATAAAAAAAAAACCAACTTGAGTGAGTGAAGATATATTACATATTCCTGGATATCATCAAAAAGTTCATTCTTCCCAGATTATGCTATAGAGTTAACATAAATCAACATTCCAGAGGGATTTATTTAGGGATTCAGTGAAATGTTTTTATAGTTATTCAGGAAAAATAACCTGGAAAAAGGAACTAAGGAAGTTAACGAAGAGCAACAGGAGTTATTAAAACCTACTCTGAAGCCACAATAATGGAAAACTGTGTTAGCGGTGGAAAAATAGAGAGGTCGATGGAAGAGAAATGAGAGACTAAAAGGAGATCTCCAGAATTCATTATCTGTCAAAAATGCAGAGAAAGGATTATTAAACAGATAAGGAGGGGGGATCTGAAGTTGCACCTCACAACGACACCAGAATAGATTTTTGAAAAGCATATAATGAAATGTAATGAATTAACCATAAAAAATATTAAAAAGTCAGTGGATTTTGGTATACACAAAGTGTAACTATAAAATAACTAGAAGTTATAAAGGAAGAGGTTAAGAGCTTTCATTACACACAAAAATTTAAATTTTTACAAAAGCTCTTAGAAGTTAAAAGGCAGAATTAAAAACTAGGATAGAATATTTGTAAAAAATTGGCCCAGTGAGGTGGTTCACTCCTGTAATCCTAGCAATCTGGGAGGCCGAGCCTGCAGAATTGCTTACGGTCAGGAATTTGAGACCAGCCTGAGCAAGAGTGAGACCCCATCTCTGCTAAAAATAGCAAAACTTAGCCAGGCGTTGGTGGCAGGCCCCTGTAGTCTCAGCTTCTCAGGAGGCTGAGGCAGGAGGATTACTTGTCCCAGGAGTTTGAGGTTTCCGGGAGCTAGGCTGAGGCCATGGCACGCTAGCCAGGGTCACAGAGCAAGACTCTGTCTCAAAAAAAAAACCAAAATAAAGTTTTTTTCTTTATTTTTTTCTTTATTTGTTTTGGCCAAAAAATGGAAATTTATAATATGTAAAGTTTTTAAAAGAAGAAATATATATATATACTATTCTTAAAATATGGGCAAAGGCATGAACAGAGGACAATTTATGAACGTAAAATAGAATTTAGTCAAAGATTCTTAACAGATGTTCAAACTAACTAATGATCATACAAATGAAATTAAAATAACAATATATGTATTTTTGCTATTATTTGGAAAAGAAACAAGTCATAATTCTTAAAGGTGGAAAAGATGTGAGGAAACTCATTCAGATGGCTGGTATAAATTGATAAGATTTTTCTAGAAATTAATTATACAACATATGTCAAGATCCTAAAAAGTTAACAACTTCCAATCTAGTAATTTCTCTTTAAAGAATCTCCACCATTGGCTGGGTGAGGTGGCACAGGCTTGTAATCCCAGCACTCTGGGAGGCCAAAGTGGGTGGATTGCTTGAGCTCAGGAGTTCAAGACCAGCCTGGGTAAGAGCTAGACCCTGTCCCTACCAAAAAAATAGAAAAACTGAGGCAAGAGGATCTCTTGAGCCCAAGAGTTGGAGGTTGCTGTGAGCTATGATGACACCATGGCACTCTACCTAGGATGACAGCTTGAAATTCTGTCTCAAAAAAAAAAAAGATGAATCTACGCTATAAAAACAATCAAATATTCCATTGAAGATCTATTTAGAAGGATGTTCGTAAACAAAAAAAGGCAAACAACTAAAATGTTCTACAATAGGTGACAGATTAAATTTTAAATAATTTATGTAGCTATGCCAGGGGAAATTACGCAGGCATTAAAAATCATGTTTTATAAATAATGTTTAATGACAAAAAACTCAATAAGTGAAAAAGTAAGATACAAAACCAAATGTTGTATGATTTAATGCTGTATATATTAAAACCTTATATTAGTCTTATAGGCATAGAAAATACTGGAATTAATCACTTCCAAATGATACAGAGAGATCATCTTGGGTGGTAGGGTTATGCATGATTTTGAAAACACTTTAGGTGAGTATTTAAAAAACTTTCTTAAATAAATCCATTGTATTAGGATTACAATCACGTAAAAAGTAATCTGTTCCCGTTCACCACAATACTTTAGAAAGATAATATATACTCAATGGCAAAATAGATGAGATATCTCATCACTGGGCTTCCGTTCCTATTTCTGCTACTTGTTTGCTCTGTGACCCTAACCAAGTCATTTATCTCTTTCAAAGCTTTGGTTTCTTTAGCTTAAAAGTTACAGCTGACAAGCTGTGCCACATACACAGTCAAAAGCTGCTTTGCAACTTATACCATGCAGATATAAGCTATTATTATTAGGGTGGTTTTTTGGTGTGTCTAAGTTTAGAACGTTTAGCCTAAATAGGCCTTGCAGATTAAAGCAAAAATTTACTAACCCACATCTGAAACCCCCTGATTCTGAACATCTTAAAATCAACGTACCCATTTCATGGCACACAGGATGGACCCATGTTCTGTGGCACATGCTGATCTGTAACAACTGGCTTGGTTCCAAGAGATGAATTATGAATTACATCTAGGTTCTGGGTGAGGCAGATAAGAGACCAAGTATGGCCTGAGCCCAGATACCACAGGATACTTCAAAGGAGCATTTGGATGCCCCCGAACACTCCATGCCCAGTGGCAGAAGTGACTTGTGACATCAGGAGGAACACAGTTCTTTGCCAACACTAGGTTGGTCTCCTTTTGAGGTTAGATCTTTGGTGTCAAATAAATAGGGAAACAAATAAAAAAGGTTGATTTTATTATTAATTTGACAAAAATGAAGTGGGCTCTGGGAATATGGGTATATGGCACAAAAATGATATGCTCCAAGTTTGACCTATTTCCTTATCAAAGAAAACAAAATGACCATGAATTTCAGCTTAGTAAGTCCCAGGTTCCACGGTAGCGCTGACTCGCAGCTGGGGCTGTTCTACAATCAGGAGTGAAGGCTGGAGTGGGGAAAGTGCACTACTCCACGCATATCTAGCTCTTCCTTCCCCTCACTTTCTCGCCTCTATCCATGGGCATTGTGTGAAGGATATTTATAACTTACAGTGTGTGGGCAGGGACCAGGCATTCATCTGTCAGCGAAGCAGTCTTGATAACCCAACGCTGAGCTCCACTTACCCATCATTCATTCATCCATCTCCCATTCACATATTCATCCATCCATCCATTCATTCTTCAAACGGCTGTGTGGGCCTGGGGGAACCCCTCCCCAGCATCTCTGGTGGCCTCAATATTTTCAATGAACAGACATCAGCTTACAAGCGAAGGGCGTATATCACCGGCCTGTGGCCAACCGCTGCAGGCACCATACCACTTCTAAGCCCTGTTATTTGATTATCACCATCTTTATTGGCCACAGAAGGGAAGGGATATTATAGCTTTGTGGCTTTTGAGAGTTTGGTCCTTAGCGAACTGCCAAGCCTCAGCAGCAGCTCCCAGATCACAGGATGGGGGATTTTTATGACCACATTTCAGTTCTCACCAGAAAAGGCAAAAAAGGAGGAAGCAGGTGACACATTATAGAATACACAGCAACACATATGCCTGACAAGGCGACATCACAGTCATTCCCTGTCTTGAGTTCTCTCCCACCCATGGTCCCAATATCGCCTCCCAAACGATACTCAGAACAATTTAAGTGGGGTCAACCTCAAAGACAAGGCGACATGAAGCTACTGATCTTATTCTATACCATGCTTTTTCTTTTAATATGGCTCACTAAACCCACCCCTGCGCGAGCAAGTGCTTGCAGTGAGCCCTGAGATGAAGGGTGTGGATGTGGGTGTGTGTACACACGTGTGGGTGAGCTGGTGGCAGTGCACCGTGTGTGCATGTGCCAGAGAGAGAGAGAGAGAGAATAAGAATGTGGGTGTGTGACTCCCCCCTTTTCTCTGCAGAGTCTGGGAGGCGCTCCTCTCTCAGAGCAATTACTACAAATGATTTATGTGACCAGTCAAAAGGGCCTGCCAGGGTTCTTATTTCATCTCCAGAAAAAGGAACTCTGCTGGAATGTTATCAGGGAGCTTGGGATTAAACTGACAGCTGCCTTTTGTTTTCCCTGTGAAAGAGCTTCTCCTTTGGACTGTGGCATTTGGTTTCTACACAGAGAGCCAGAACTCAGTGCAGGCAAAGACCAGCAAGAAAAGGGCCATGAGGGAAGGGAAGAGTTTTTAAATGGGGAAGGAGAGGCTTCTCTCTTTCCCTTCGGTATTTATCCCTAGAGGGTGTGTTCTTAGGCGCTGATTTTAGGAAGCAGGCTGCTCACCGGGATTGGAATATTGTTCGTTTATTCACAGCAGAGAAACAACGACAGCACCAAACCTCTACCCTCTGTCACCCGTGCGGAGAGGAAAACAAAGCCCCTTCCGATGAAGGCTGTAAAATGCGACCCTGGTCCCCGCCCTCTGTTAGACCGTGCGCTGGCACACGGCAGGTCACAGGGCACGGGTGTGAGACAAGGCAGGACACAAACACTCTGGTGGACGTACAGGCAGGAAGATTCTGTGGCATAAAAACACAGAAGCCGTATGTGTCCTCCCCCTCTGCCACCCAAACTCTAACAGACCATGGCAGTTTTCATAAATCCTCAGCTGCAGGCTTGGCCGGCCACAGCCCTCCCTGCACGTTAGCCTCCCCACCTCCCCGCTGCTCCCTCCTTTGCTGTGTGAAGAGCAAAGGGCCAGTCAGTTGCTGGGGCTGATTAAAGAAATGAACACTCACAGGTGCACACGTGTACACAGTGATGTTGCAGTGACTGCACAATAGGTGACAAATAACAGTACATACAAATTAAGGAACCTCTCAAGGGATCAAGAGAAGTGTAGGAAAAAAAAGTCAGTGGGTGGGACAGCTATAAAGAGAAGGGATATAAAGGAAGGCATCGACTGTAATAAAACCATCTTTATATTCTCTGTGTCTTAATTCAGATATGCTAACTAAAAATACATTTTTTGACTTGTGATTTCCAAATTTCATTCTTACTAATGCTTTGCCAAGAGGTGTTGCGTAATGCCCCAAACACAATTAATTTTTACCAAGTAATATATAATCTGTACAGATCTTCACAGAATATGCTGATAGTGTGGTGAAGGATCCCAGAGACGGGGTCCCAGGGAGGGGCATTAACATCCGTGGAGGCATATCATATGTTGGGAGTGCATCTTCTAAGCATTTTCTGCTTTATTCCTCACTGCAATGCTATGAGGTAGGTATTTTTATTCTCGCTTTACAGATAAGGTTATGAATATCAAATGAGATGAAATCATTTGCTGCCTAGTGTGGCAGACAGGATTGGCTGCCTACCTAGCTTTCCTTTTCTTTTCTTCATTGGAATCCTGACTGTACTTGAGGAGAGATTTCCAGCCTCCCTTGCAGCTAAAGGTGGAAGGAGCTGTGTAACACAGTTCCAGCCAATGAGATGTCTGTAAAATTCAGCTGGGAATTTGTGATTGGCCCCACTCATTTCTCCTATCACTTTTCTCTTTTTCCTCTGCCCTAACGAGCAGATGTAAGGCCAGCACTGAAGTAACCATCTCGTCACCTTTAGATAACAAGCAAAAGGATAAAAACTGGGGTAGAAAGACAGAGGGAGATGCTTAAATATCTGACATCTGGGATCAGCTGCACTTCCTCTTGTCTACCTATCTCCACCTTCTTATTACATGCAATCTAGTGCTTCTTGTATACAGACAAATGCAATCTGAATGGGCACTTTACTAAGGGACAGAGCTGGAATTTGAGCCTAAACAAATCTAAGGGCTTCTATCATGCTACGGTGCCATCTTGTGTTTTCAGGGTGCCAATAATCTGGAAAAGCCTTGGACGAGGGGATGAGCATGGGGTGATCTCTTCAGTATAATTCATGGCTTAGGTAGTTTCAGCTACTAAGGCTGTTCTGGAGTTTGGGATTGGATTTCAGTCCAGAATCCAGGGTTTTGGTTAGTTGGGATCCGTGAATTTTAGAGTACTTACTGGTGAGTAAGGGAAACCCAGCCTATGTTTCTTGGAGTAGCTCTAAAATAGCAGTTCTCAATCTGTGGGTCGTGACCCCTTTTTAACAATGAAAATATATTGCGGCATTAGGAAGGTTGAGCACCATTGCTCTAGAATCACGATGCATTTCTTAAGGGTATTGCTATGTAGACCCACATCACTATGGCAGGTGAAAATATTTCAGAATGCCATGAAGGCTATGTTAAACAGTTTGATGAAAACATTTCAGATTGTATATGAAACCAGCACATTGTACCCCTTGATTGCACTGATGTACGCAGCTGTGATTTAATAAAAAAAAAAAAGAAAATATTTCAGAATGAAAAGTTTGCCAAATAACGCCGACGATTTCCTTCTGATGCACATAGACCCAAAGTATTCCTAATGTTAGTTCATAAGCTGCAGGTTAACACGGCAAGTTGAATGCATCTTTATCTCCACTTCTTTTCCATCCTACCTCTCACACTCTATGAAAATGGCAAAAGAGAACATTTTTTGAAAAGAAAACTTTACACTGAGCAGCTAGAAAAGGAGACAAAAGCACATATGAGATGGCAACATAATTTTGGACACTAGAAAGCAGATGAATGTATGGTAACTAATTTAGCAAACAGAAAAAGCTGAAATCTAAACTTTCAATGGGGGAAGGCCAAGGGACGTAAGTCAATGCAGAATGTGAAAGAGCTCAGGAACTGGAGGCACCAGGGGCATCTGATGATGAGGGTGCACTCAGGGCTAAGAAACAGGATGATCCATTGGAATTCTGCATAAGAAGCACGGGGCTCTGAGAGCCTTCTCCCTCATTCCGTGCATACTACATGGGCATGCAACTAATCCTCCTCCACCCTGAAAGGATTGGTGGTTGACTCTTTTGAAAATGGAAACTGAGGGCTCGGGCACAGGGACATAAGGCCTAGTTGAGGTTGGAGGTGCTGTACTGGGAATGGGAATTAGGTGGAAATCTACAACTTAATGATGGGATACCCTTACTTCACTCCAAACTTTTCTATCACTTGCCTGCAAGAACACTGGCAGCCAGTCTTATAATATCTAGACAGAAGACCAGCAGAATTCTCTCAAGGAAAATGAACCAGCCCCTGAGAAATGTCTACTAGATCTTGGATTCCTCATGGTTGGGTTGCAGGCCAATCACCAACACTTGAGAATCCCCACATATAAACAAAATGCTTCAAGTGAGATTGCTGATGCCTTACTCTTAACAATTCATGTATGGGAAAGAAATACCACACATTAGAGGAAAGCCTCTAACATAAAATGCAGAGTCCAAACAAATAAATAGAAAAGAGAAAATGGAGAAATAAAAGTAAAGGCAACAGAAGAACACTGTAACATCATTCATATAGTCTCAGAAAAGTAAACAAATCATTATTTGAGTTCCACTAACTTATGAATTAAGAAGAGAAGGGCATAAACATAAACATTTAGACAATTAAAACTTTCATAAATCAAAATTATAGTAACAGGAATTACATTAAACTTAATGGTGAGAAGGTAAGGTTAAGGAAATGTTTCAAACAGAGAACAAAAGTAAAAAATATAGAAAATATAGTGAAAAGTAGGCAACAGGGATTTAGTCCCAAAAGTAAACTATCCAAATATTGGAGTTTCAGACAGAGAAAAGAGAAAATGGAGTAGAGGATATCATAAAATCATCAATGAAATGAAAATTTCCTATAACTGAAGAACAGCACTGAAGAACTGGCCTAGGAAATACCCTGAACAATAAATGTAAAAAATGCCACACCTGGGTACCTCCCTGTGAAATTTCAGACAGCTAAGAATAAAGAAAAGATCCTAAAATCTCCAATGGATGGGAATTAGAACAAGTGGCCTTTTTGACAACAACATTGGAAGCCAGAAGATGCATGAACTGTCTCAAAACCCCTTTGGAAAGTTAATTACATCCTAGAATCCAAATCCAGGCAGACGTGAAAGAAGAATAAGGTTATTTTTATATATGCAAGGCCCTGAGATTTTACTTCTCATGCACCCTTTCTCAGGCAGAGATTAGAGAATACGTTCTACTGAAATGGGAACTTAAACCAAGACAGAGAAGAGCTGGAATCCACCATCAGGGGATTCCCACAGGGCGCAGGGGAGGCTCTGGGTGCCACCAGTCTGGAAAGAAGCCGAAAGGTGCAGGACTCCAGGAGGAATAACCCCACAAAGAAAAAAGAAATGGACTGATTACCTAATGTTTACAAATGTATCCAGAGAAGATCTACACTTCCGATGAAGATTCTGTGAATGATTTCAAGACAGAAACATAAAAACTGAGCAAGTAAGGAAATATACTCAATAACCACAGAAAAAGCAAAAGTCGCACATGATAGAAATATCACCAAAGTGCAACATATGGCTCAGCTATGAACAGTTATTTATCTAGCCATAGTATGTATACACACATACGCACACACACACTTAATGATAATTTCATAAAAAGTTGTGATGTAAGAATAATTAGGAAGCTGGAGGAAGAGGACTTCTGTCTGAGACGTGGAAGAACTGTGAGTAAATCTCTCTTTTCCATGGTAAGGCATCAACAGGTAATATCCAAAACATAATAATCAAGAGATAATCACAGAAATATGTTATTTAGAAACAGAGGTTTGTACTAGAAGCAGCAGCGAAAAGGCTTGCAGGGGTGTCCAACTTTTTTTTCCCTCTGCCACACATTGGAAAAATGAGTTGTCTTGGGCCACATGTTAAATACATAAACACTAACGAAAGCTGGTTAGCAAGAAAAAATGTCTGTGCATACTTTTTGAGATATCTGATACCACAGGTAAGTGAAAAACATCTTCACAAAATCAGTATGCAGCCCGTGGGCTGCAGGTTGGACAGCCCTGCAAGCTTTGAGAAGCAAAATTAAGGATGGTGATGCTTTCCCTCATAAACTCGGTGACCTGTGTACGTAACTGTGTTACTTGGATAGAGACACTGAGTAAAAACTAGCTACCCCTGAATACCTAATCAGGCTGGAGGTGACATGATGTATTTAATTCGCTCAGGCTTTGGAAGCCTCCTGAGAGCGCTTCCTGTCACAGGGGAAAATGTCAATACTCTTAGCCCCGTTTTCCACAAATCTGTGCCCACAGTTCTCTGAGTTTGATTTATGGCTGTTGTGTATGCAAGGGCCAAATTCCAATGAACTACATGGTTCAGATAATTTTTAGAATATCTGTGATTGCTAAAAGGTGGGTGCAACCCCCCCGAGATTTGGCAAGTTGTGCTGCTAATACCATTTCTGGGGCTCCCTGAGGGGCTGGGAATTTTGGGGGGACTTTCTGAGTTCCACCTTCCTCTGAGCCCTGTGGCCCTCCCTTGAGACTCTTGCCAAAATAGGCCAGGAACTGACCTTCCTTCCCAGGGAAGAGGGCAGGACTGGAAGTGATGGAGCCACCTGTGATGGAAGACAAAGGGAAGCTTCTGCAGAGAGTTTTATGTGCTGTTCCCATGGCTGTCCTCTAGAAATGACAGAGTATCATAAGGGTTTAGAGTCTAATGAGGCAGCGTCAGATAAGTGGAGGAGAAGTCACTCTATGTAAAATATAATCATCTGGAGAAGATGGGTAAGTGCACTTGGGTTTAGACCACATGAGAATTTTGATGAAATGAGACGAAAATTTCCAGCTACGTGCAAGACAGACTGGGAAGCTAGAAAGCTCTACTTATGAATGAAAGACAAAAAGGCCCGTTCTGTAGCTTAGTGTCCACTTCGTATCGACCTCACAGTGGCTTGTCACTTCAGAAACGGGAAGGCGAGATTCTGAAGTGGACTGTGCTTGTTAAAACTTTTTTGAGGACTGAATCATATCTCTTAAAACAGATAAACATTTCCTGTTGAATAATGATAGCCAATATTAATTAAGAGCTTATGATGTAGTAGACACTGTTTTAAGCTCTTTAAGACTGCTGACTTATTTAATCCCAAAGCGGTTCTATGAGGTATGGCCCACGACTTATGGATGAGAGGTAAAAGTCTCCATTTTATAAAAGAAGAGAAAAGCAAGACATAGAGAAATTCAGCAATTAGCCCAAGATTACAGACAATAAGAGGCAGAGTGGAATTCAAATGTAGATTCCCCGAGCCCAGGCTCTTAACATATGTATCTCTATAAATCATAAAATTCATGTCATTATCAACATGCAGAGGCCTAAGCAGAAAAGGATATTTTGTACTAATAGTGCTTTTTTTTTTTTTTTTTTTTAAAGTAATGCTACTACATTGTGTTTGGTGTGTGCTTTTTATAGACTTTGGTTCAGGATTCCAGAATTCAACTGGGATAAAGTTGAAAGTTTTAGTACACGGCCAAAGTTTTCTCTGAAGACAACTTTCAGAAATCAAATCTGGGCTTCTTCCCTTGTCTGCAAACATCAGGAGATAAGCAGTAACAGTAACAGAGCCACAGCCATGATGCCAATGAGTGTAATTAATAATACTTGTGACGCTTGAACCCTTGTGCCACTAATGAAAAAAAACCCCACTCACTGTACTGAATGGTAGAAATAACACATCTGTGCATATATTCACCCCAGCTTCAATATAGTTCTTTTAAGATTGCCAAGCTCTGAAACCTAGAAATGGTGAGTCAGTCAGGAGGGGAGAAAGGGGGAGGGACAAAGATAAAAATAGAGATGTTGATTGCATTGTTACTAATTCAGTTTAGCTCCAACAGCCCCAGCCTGGTGAGTCAACAGCAGAGACAAGAAGACACAGAAAAGAAACCAGCACGATGCTCAGAGGGGCTGATGGAGGGAATGCAGACGGCCGCATTGGTAACTTCATGCCAAGATGAGGCCAACAGCACCGAGGCTGTGGTCTGAGTTCAAAAACAAACAAGTGGAAAGAGCCCAGGGATAAAATGGGCTCAAATCGATGAGCAGCAGTGCCGCTGACCCTCTGGTAAAAAGCTGCCTTTTGTAAGACTCCCTTGATCGTGGGGGATGGGGCCCGCAGACCGTGAGCTTTGAGGCCAGCTCACCCCATTCAAACACAGTATTGTTTTCTCTGGGGTATAAGGCTTACTGTGATTCCAGACATGTCGCCATGGCAGCGGTGGGGGAGGGAGGGAGGGAGGGAAGGAGGAACAGATGGGGGTCACCGAGGTCATAATTCTCATGCAAGGGCCCCCGCGACTTGCCCTTTTCTCCTTGAGGAGTCGGGTGTTGTGCTGTGTCTCCCTTCAGCACATCAATCCAGGTCGGCGTAATAGATCTTCCTGAGTGCCTACTAAGTGTTGGTCTTTCACTGCTAATTAATGTTAGCTTCTATTAAAAGATCCAACTTCTACATGGTTCTGAAAAGCAGAGAAGGGGAAAAGACCTAGTTTCTACGTTCTCAAAGTTTATCTTTTCCTATTCCCAAATTATATTGCTATACAGATTAAAGACATATAGCCACACGTAAGATCAGGAATACATGTATGTGAAGTTGCTAGTAGTCTCCACATGGTAACCTTCCTCTACAATTAGAAAGAGTGAGCTAGTCCTTTAGTATCCTCACTGTTGCTGTGTAATTAGGAGGAGGACTTCCTCTTTCTAGTTTCTCTCCTGTGTGTAACATTGCTAGGCAACCTTTCTGAAACATACCCAGGATGTTGCCTTGACGACCTTCAATGGTGGTCCATCACTGCTAGCTTAGAATTCAAGATCTGCCATAGCTGGTCCTCATCCCACCTACTAATCCTCCTCTTCTATTGTTCAAGCGCTTCCCTGTTCTTAGGAGTGCATTACAGGCAGAATGCATGAATGATAAAATAGGCAAACACCAAAAAAATCATTTCCATCTCCATACCGTGGATCACGTGGTCACCAGACTGCCCCCTTGAGAATAATGTTTTCCTTGGCTTTCACCCATTCATATCTCCAAGGTACCTTAAACTAAGTATAATCCAAATGACATGTGTGATTTCCACCCTTTATATCTCAGTGACTGGAACCACCACTGGGGGTCTCATGTCACAAGTCGGAAATCTAGGCTCTATCCCCTTTTCCAAATATCACGAGAGCCCTTTCAGGGTCACCTGCTCAACACATGTCAATTCCACGCACTTCCCTCTGTCACGCTATTCTATCAGTTTTCAAATCAGAGGGCTACAGTCAGCTCTAAATGACTTTCTCCATGTCTATTGCCCTCCATCAGCTCTCTACACTGTGGTCGGAAAAATATTTTCAAAATGCAAACATGCTCCTGTCTACTCCTGCTTCAAACTCTTTGGTAGCTTTCTATGGCTCCTAGGACAGCAGGCCCTGAAGCAATTTGGCCAGCACCCCTCCAGCCTCACCCAGCCTGCTCCCCTCTGGCTCTCTGCATTGGCCCGCTGGCAGCTTCACTTGCCCGCTGTGTTCCTTCCATGGGCCTCACTACACTGTTGCTTTTATCTGGGATGCTCTGTCCCAGGCCCAACCCACTTCATCTACTAGAATAGAGGTTCTTAAACTTGAGGGTCCCTCAGAATCATCTGGAGGGCTTGTAAAACCCCACCACGGTGGATGCCAACCTCCCCCCGACCGAGTTTTTGATCTAGTAAGGGACCTGATCCTTGGTCATTCTAAGCCCTCAGGCCATGCTGAGGCTGCTGGCCCTGGAACTACCCTTCCAAATCATCACCCTGGTTACTTTCTATTGGTTTTCTGGATCTCAGAGAAGCATCCTCTGACCAGCCTTCCTAGTGTAGGTTATAGGTGTTCACCGCTGTCTACACATTTCCTTCACAACATCTCCCCTCTTTACAGACTGTAATTATGTATCTGTGTGCTTATTTCATTAGGGCTGTCTCTGCAGTTAAACTCCTGTGCATGAGGTTAGAGACCATTTATGTTTTCTGTCCCCTGTCTTGATAAAGTGCCTAACACATCGTGTGTGCACATAAATATTTGCAGAAGCAGGAGTAATTTCTTCCATTAAGTTTTCTTTAGATAATCCAGGACAGGTTCCCAGGTATGACTATTTTACTTAGAAGAGGACTGTCCTCCTCAAGGGTTGATACATTGTAGAGGTTCCTTAGAATAGGAAAACCATCAAACAGTGTCAAATACCCCACAATAGTTGGGGAAAATTTGTCAGAAACATAGAAATTGCTACAAAAGATAACTAGTGCCTACTGTGAGGCTCACTTCCTTGTGTTGGGATGATTGAGTTATTGGGATGATTGAGTTGTTGGGATGGTGTTGATATTATATGGAAAGAAATTAGTACAGCAGACGTGCAAAATGTTAGCTTTTACTATGGATCGGTATTATAGCACTGGGTCTTTCAGAACCAGTCTTATCTTCAAAGATTCTGTCCCAAGGTTACATTTCTTGATACATTTTGTCTATAAAATACAGTTGCACATATGGTCTTTAATAAACGTCTTAATATTCACACAGTATATTGTATTCGACTAAATGAAGCAAATATTTATTAAGCACCTACTATGTGAAATCATTTGGCCTGGCATCAGAGGTATAGACAAATGAGTTACAATCTGATGGTGAAGGGAAATAGATAACCAAGTAAAATAGAAGGAAGAAGATAATAAAGATTAAATGAAGGCACCTCTAAAAATCTACATGCATGGAAAGAACATAGAATTTCTGACTGAGGTGGTATCTGATGGGGCCATGAGGTTAAGAGTGATCTTGGAAGGCAAAGAAAAGAGGCAGAGCATTTCAGGCCAGTCCAGGTAGGGAACTTAATGGGGTGAAGCTCTGACTCCGTGAAGTGTGTGGCTTACTCAGGGGAAAAAGAAGAGAACAGTGTGCTTGCCATAATGAGAGACGCCGTGAGAGGGAAAGGAAGCTGGAAAGGTGTTTGGAGTGAGATTATATGGACATAAAGTTCGTGTGTAATTGAAAACAGTTTAACATAGTAAATTGCACACCCTGTTTATCATCTTGAATGTAATACTAAGAGGTTCATATTTTGTTCCATAAGTAACATGTTCCACTTGTATCCTCTGAATAAAGTTGCTTCAGTTTCTTATTTTTTCTCAGGTTCGGCTTAGGGAAGACAGGTGTAATGTCTACAATAATGTGATGGGCAGGATTTATTTATTTATTTTTAAAATACATGTATTTTATTATTCTTCATTACATTATTCCCCCCCACCCCCCCGTGGTAAGACAGAATTTATTTACAGAAAAGAATACAGAAAACACTAATGCTCCTGGTAGAGGGGGAGAATTCAAGTGGGGAGAGAGAAGCTCTCTCTGTTCCTCTCCCGGTCTTTCCCCGTCTCCTCCTTTAGGCTTTTAGTCTCAGGGTATATATAGGTGTATGGGTTCCTTGGCCAGGAAACGAATGAATACAGTCCCTTCTGCTGGGGGCAAGGTGAATGAGTGTATCAATGAATGGATACAGTCCATTTATGGGATTGAGGCCTAGGAAATTCACAAGAAATTGACCTAGGCATAGGAAATGGGAGTTCCACATTTAGTCCTAAGTGTAAAGTGAAGGAGACACCAAGGCACAGGTGTCTCCTTGGTAGTTGTCCAGCCTTTTTGGCTATTGGAGCCTCTGGTGGGGGTTGGAGGTCCCCCTCCTTGGATGGGCAGGATTTATAAGGCTAGCCTTTGGCTCACTTTTCACTTATTCTCAGTTTTTTTCCAATTGGACTCTATTGCCACCAGGTGAGTGGTCCCAGGTAGTTATGAATTTATTCTTCTAAACACCCAAGTGTTCTCAGAGATATAACAATGAAAGCAAGATTAGCAAAAATACCAAGATATAATGAGGTAGACTTCTTGTAAGTGCTTGACTCAGATCTCTTCTCTCTAATCCTATCTGCGTTTGAAGACTTTCTGTAACTGACATTGAGTGTTGACATTTTGTACGTGCAGTCAAAAGTCCTTCCAGGACATAGATGGTCCTCATTTACAGCTGTTTTCTCACATGCTGAAGAAAATGCTCTGATTCTTGCACCACTGAGATAGTATTTTGATGACTCGGGCATTCCGATTCAGTCAATGATGCTGTGCTCAGCAATCCAATATCCCAATTCTCTTCTTATCCCTCACTCCTAGTATCAAAAAGAAACTGCCTCCTTTATCCATAGATTGCCACAAGAGAGGATGGTGGCTATGAGCCATGCCTCCACGTCAGCAGTGCAAATCTCCAATGAGCTATCATTCTGATCAGGTAAAAGTCTGTCGGCCCATCAACCTACCCTGTGTCAATATTTTGGCAATGAAACAACTGTTAACACAAAAAGGTATAAATAACCTCTTTTTTTCTTTGAAAGAGACTGCCTTTAAAGAAACATGAAATTACAAAAACATCAGGTTTTATCAGACTATAATTTCTGGCAAAATGTGTTTTAAGATATATTAGAGAACTACAGAGAAACATTATGTAGTTTCAAGCTTGATATTGAGCTATTCTTCCACTCATTATTCACCAGAAACTTAGGCTGATGAGGCAAAATATTTCTCCCATTACCAAAATTTTCTCTAGGTTATTTCTTAAAATCTTTACTTCAGATTTAGTTATAGAAAAAATACGCTTATTCTTCATTTCACTAAAGTAAAAATCCGATATATCCCAAGTTGTTCACACTCTTATTCTTTTATAAAATGTTAGGATCATATGGAGCTTCTATTTTTTTTTCATTTATTATATCATGGACATTTCCCCATGTCATTAAGCACTTTTCTAAAATATCTTAATATCTGTAAAATAGTCTTTCAGTTGAATGCACCATAATTTATTTAAGTGATCCTCTACTTCTGGTCATATGGGTTTTTTTCCCAATTTCTCACTGCTATAAATAATATATATAATGCTACAATGAATATATAAATATTTGTATGTATACAAATCTCTGATCATGTCTCAGGATACCAAGTAAATTTTTTTCAGTGGAAACAGGAGGTCAAAGGACAGGAGTACTTTTGAGGATCTCTCCACTAATTGTCCTATGACCATTTCTCTCATTGAAGATGTTTGGTGACACAGCTTGAAAGTGCCTATAAGAAAACCCATTGTTGGAGGGGGAGGGACAAGATGGCCGCCTGGAAGCAGCTTCTTACAGACACTCCTGTCCAAAAGGAAAGATAACCTCCAGAAACTGCCCAATTGAGCTGAAGATGGAGAGCCCAGCTGAGAGAGAGAGAAGTGATAACTGCAGGTCTCCTCTGAGGCAAGCTGTGACTTCAAGAAACCAAGCTTCAGGCAGAAAAATGAACTACAGTTTTCCGCCATTCTGAACTTCCAGGACACTCTTTCCCCCTTACCTGACGCACCAGAAGACTGACCTCTGCTGAAACTGAGGGGGGAGGACTTGAACAGTGCCCACCCTCCCTATCTGCCAGAACAGGCAGCCCGCCAGGTAAGAGATTCCGGGGCACCACCGAGGACCCACTAGCCCCCAGGCCAAGGACGCTGCCGGGACACCTGAACGGCTCCGATTTGTGCACTACCGGGTCTGAGCCCACCACCTGCAGCAGCCAGGAACTCCACAGGGCCTTGGCCCACTGCTAGCAGTGGCCAGGAAGTCCGGGTCTCGTGTGTGGTGCCAATTTGTGCCCTGCCTGGCCTTGGCACGCCACCCGCCAGGACCACCACCCAGCTCCAATCCATGCCCAAGGCCCGCCGCCCACAGAGGCCATGAACGTCCTTCCTCCGGGACACCTGCCCAGCCCCAACTGGCACCCAACCAGGCCTTCCCCTGCTGCCAGCAGCAGCCAGGAACCCTGCCAGGACCCCCACTGGAGCTTGGCCCACCGCTAGTAGTGGCCAGGAAGTCTGCCAGGTCTCCCGTGTGGTGCCAATTTGTGCCCTACCCAGCCTCGGCCGCCACACGCCGGTACCCCCGCCAGCTCTGATACATGCCCCAGGCCTGCCGCCCACAGCAGCCGGGAACGCCACTCCTACGGGACACCCGCACAGCCCCAATTGGCACCCACTGGGCCTTGGCCCGTTGCTAGCAGCAGCCAGGAAATCTGCCAGGACTCCCGTGCAGCGCTGATCTGTGCCACACCCAGCCTCGGTCTGCCGCCTGCCGGGACTGACATGGCTCTGATCTGCACCCTCCGGGGCTGCTGGAGACACGGGCTCCCTTTGCAAAGGCCACTGGGTGCCCGATCCCATGCCCTGCTGTTTGATCTGGGCGTGCCACACTCCGGACCTGCTCCCTCAGCAAGAACTCCCAGGGTGGGGCAGTCCCAGAGGAGCCACACAGGGTCACTCCCTACAAAGATCCAGCAACAACAGAGTGATCCTGCCAGGGTCTGATCTGGGAGAGAAACCTCCCCAACTCTGAGGATGGTCATAGGCAACAGTGAAAAATAATCATGACGTGGAATCAACAGAAAAACTCTGGCAATATGGATAATCAGAGTAGATCAACTCCCCCAAGGAATGACAAGGTAGATACAGCATAAGATCCTTTGCATAAGCAAATGTCTGAAATGTCAGAAATTGAATTCAGAATCTGGATAGCAAATAAGATCAGTGGAATGGAGGAAAAGATGGAATTAGAATTTCAAGCAGTAATCCAAAAGATGACCCAAAAGATGTCTCAAGAATTCAACAAATTCAAAGACAAAATGACCAAAGATTTTG
>CAUYRH010018086.1:0-34180 GCA_963574655.1 Perodicticus potto
GAAGTGTTCACATTAATAAAAGACTATGAGTATGAATCACATAAATGAAGACACCATTTATGTATCACCAGTTCAAAGAGAAAAGAAATGATCATCTCCTTCACAGCTCAACACAGTAAAAATCAAATAAATAAAATTAAAGAACTTTCTTCATAGGGGAAAAGGAATGATAAAATGCTGATGACACCAGCAGAGATTCTGAAAACATAGATTTAATTTCAATTTCGGGCATTGTTCTTTGCACTTCAATTTTTTTTTTTTTTTAGAGAGACAGAGGCTCACTTTGTCACCCTCAGAAGAGTGCTGTAACATCACAGCTCACAGCAACCTCAAACTCTTGGGCTTAAATGATTCTCTTACCTCAACCTCCCTAGTAGCTGAGACTCCAGGAGGCTGCCACAACGCCCGGCTATGTCCTTTGCACTTCCTTTTCAGTAAAATGATAGTACTAGTGATTGGATAGTATATTTTTCATTAGTATATAAGAATTGCATTGTCAAACAATGCCAAGGAACTCAGTTCAGAGGCTGACAGTTGTGGAGTCCAGAAAATGCAGGCTACCCCATTCCAACAGCTTTAATTTTTAGTTTTATGGCTAATTCAGTTGATTTTCAAATCCCTCTGTCATCATAAAACATCTAGAAAACACATCAAGGGCCAAAATGGGCAGCAATGGACATGTGGGTGAAGATGAAATCACCAAAGTTGACTTCTGCTCTTTTTCTTGGATTTCCATTGCACCCCATTACTCCAAATTCACAAAGAGCTTCAGTAAATTTGCTCTGTTTTCCCTTTGCTGCATGGTGTCATAACATCTGACCCCTTCTGGAGCTCTGTTCCTCATCTCAGATTTGTGCCTATGGAAGATTTACCAAACCATCATCATTACTGTGGTAGATTATGGGAGCAGAGACACAGCCAACTTCCCAGTAGTGCTCCTGCCCTGCACTAGGAGATCACTAATTCTTCATCCCTCATGTTTTGTGGGTTTTATGCCAATGTTGGATTTGAAGACTTCAGTTGTTCTCTATGACTTAATTTATCAAATTTAAATTTCTGTCCTTGATTTTCTCTAGGGCCTTACCCTAGCTAACTCTGTGTACTCAACCTTCATTATCTACACCAGTATTCTCTGTTTATAATGAACAATGTATGTTCAATTATTTTTTTGCCTACTTGATTTTGATTATGTTTCACATGGACTATACTCTTTTTCTAATACACTGATGAGGAATTTGCACTAAATAAAGCCTTAGATGAAAACCATTGTCAAAGGATAGTAGTGTTCCTTTTTTTAAACCAGCAATATTTTCTGCATTCTTGTAGATTTATCTGTATATTATCAGGAAAGGAAAATGTCACAGCACATTATGTTCACTATCAATTTATGATTATTATTCTTTTCTTTATTCATGTTCTGAGAAGTTCCTGATTTTATAATAGCCATTAAATTATGTCAGTGTGATTGTCCTATGCTAGGCACATAGTTGATACCCTGAAAGCAAAAATAAAGATCGATACTCCTGAGAAGAACAAACAGATCAGAGTTCAACAAACTGAACTGATGGGAAGATAGATTCAGTAGATTTTACCTTTGACTAATGGAAAGTTTTCTGCTTCCAAAGTGGCAGGACTCCACTGTGCTCCAAATGAGAGAGAGATAATACAAGATAAGACACATCACCCATCTGAAACCAACTCACCTGAATCCACAATAAATTTCAATGAATGTTCCAGGAATATATTTCTTTCTTAATACCCAGAGAAACTCAGGAAAAGGTAACAGGAGAAGGAAAAAAAAGACAAATATTGAGTTGCTGATTCTGACTCCTAGGAACAATATGTAAGCTTCACGTATACCTCCATCACCTTGGGGATTTAGACCCAAGAGAAGATCACTGTACTAGTTATTTTTGGAATACAAACTATGACATTAGACTAAATGCCATCCTATGTGCTATGTTGCAGAATATAATTTCTACTAAATTAATGGTGACAATGTCTCTTTAAGTTTCTTTACTAATTTTTTTGAGTTTTTTAATCATGGAAAATATATAAATTCACTTAGAAAACATGGTATGCAAAACAAAAAGAAAATAAGAAAACTATGAGAATGCCACAATGAATTGGGGACTGTTGTTAATATTTCTTGCATTGCACCTCTGTCTCTACATATGGCATGTGTGTTGCCTCTTCAGGTGTATAAACAATGGCATGTGCATTCTGGCTTTTGAACTTAACACTAAAGACTCATCACTGTCTTTTATATCATTGATTCACTCCTGTAAAAGTAATTTATGTTTCCTTTAAATATGACCAGGCCACCCACTCTTCCAAGCTTATAATCTGTGTGTAATTATTAAAAGTTGATAATTAAAATTAAGTTATTGTCAATAGAAAGAAGTAAAAATGAGTCTATTTTAGCCATCTCTAGTCTCTCTATACTGGTTTAATTTTATCCAAAATAAAAATATGCATGTGTTTTCATTCTGGCTCTGTAGAGTGTGGTCTGAGATCCAGTAACAGCAGCATCCTGTGGAGTCTATCGCACAGGGATCTGTGTTTGGCAATGTTTCCAGATAATGTGCATGTATACAAAAGTCTGAAAATCACTTTTTGATTAACCTTGATTTGATGGAAATACTGACCATTTGTAAGATCTTTAATGAATTAAAAGCAAATAAAAACTTGATTTTTTTCTGACATTGCTATTCTATCCTTTATCACGATCTCTCTTTTTTCAATATGAAACCAAAAATCAATGAGAACTCACCTTTTTCCCACATACAAGTTAATGTACCAGAAAGTACATAATAAATTTATTCTCAAGAATAACGATTAGTAATGCTGAATTGGTTAAAAATGTTTTGAAAGAGGAAGAGTATCTATTTGACATCTTTAAGTAGCATAACACCGTAGGCACACCCACATGCACACACCCCAAAACAATCCATAATAAAGTAAAAAAATCATAAGGTTTTATTTCATTCCCCAGTGTGAACAGGCTTTGAGTCACATTATCTGAAAAGTGTCTATTATATTGCGTTAGTAATTGACCAGCATTATGGTAATGTTATTTGTATTCCATGATTTACAACTAAGAAAAATTAAAAACACAAAATTTGACCCCATCTCTACTAAAAATAGAAAAATTACCCAGGCATTGTTGTGGGTTCCTGGTGTGATAACTACTCAGGAGGCTAAGGCAGGAGGATCACTTCAACCCAAGGACTCTAAGGTTCTATGAGTTAAACTAATGCCATGACACTCTAGTTTGGGTGGCAGAGTCAGACTCTGTCTCAAAAAAAAAAAAAAAAAGAATACAAATTCTGTTTCTTTTATGTTTTATAGTTGTCTATTCACTCACATATATAAGACAAGGTTTGGAGGTGTATCTTCAAACTATAAGGGGAAATTAAGCTTTATTTGTTATGAGCATGGTAAGTCTGAAAAACAACTAATATTTAATCATTCAAGTGATGTCAAGCAAAACTATCTGACAATATTAGGTGCCTACACAGAGCACGTCCCGAGGAAACTCGGTGAGCAAACCATGAAGAGCAAGGGATAAACAGGAATAACATCTTTTTTGTGTGGGAGAGTGGAGTGTAAAGCAAAAGCTTTTCTTACAATACAGAGGTCTGGCAATTAAATTCAAAAAATTGTCACCACTTTCATGGGTAGCCCTGTACAAACAGATTGGTAAGGTTTCATAACCTTGAGATGTCGGTGTCTCACAGCTGTGTTCATATCAACGTGTGATGCTGTCTTGCTGCATGGCGTTCATTAGTTTTTCATTTTTATGTTTTATTTCAAATTAATATGACGGTATGGATTTTTAGGTTACATTGTTCTCACTTCCAAAGTAAAGTTCAAGTAGTAGGAGAGCCCTTAACACAGAGGGTATGTTGAACACCCTCTCATTGTGCACATTAGGTGAGGTTCTGCCAATTACCCTCCCTCCTACCCCAATCACCATTCACTGTTCCTTCCCTCTCCTTCCTCTTTCCTCCCTCTTGTTACACTATATTTGTACTTTATCATTCATATAGGTATGTAATTGTTTACATATAAGGTGGACATAAAGTTCATGTGCAATTTAAAAAGGTTTAACACAGTAAATTGAACACTAACTTCATGAACACTCCGAATTGCTTTCATATTAGTATTGAATACATTGGATTTTTTTTTCCATTCTTGAGATACTTGAATAAGAATAATTGTTTCAACTCCATCCAGGTAAACATAACAGATATAAAGTCTCCATTTTTTCTTATGGCTGAATAGTATTCCATGATATATATGGAATCCATTTGTGGGTTGATGGGTGTTTGGGTTGCTTCCACAGCTTGGCCATTTTGAATTTAGCTGCAATAAACATTCTGGTGCAAATGTCTTTGTGGCGAAATTATTTTTGTTCTTCTGGAATTACTAGATACCTAGTAATGTCATTGTGGGATCAAATGGAAGGTCCACTTTTAGCAAGCACTGCGGAAAATAATCCCTCATTAATAAATGGTGCTGGGAAAAGTGGTTAGTCACATGTAGAAGAATGAAACTGGACTCACATCTCTCACCACTGACAAAAGTTGATTCTTTCTGGACAAAGGATTTAAATTTAAGACATGAAGCAGTCAAAATTCTGGAAGAGAGTCTGGGGAAATGCTTGAAAATGTTGGCCTGGGAAATATTTTATGAGGACAACATCCCTGGAAACTTCAGCAACACCAAAAATAAAGAACTGGGACTTGATAAAGATGAATGGCTGCTACACAGCTAAGTGTACCACAAACAAAGCAAACAGACAGCCTTCGGAATGGGGGATTTTTGCACATTATGAATCTGACAAAGGCCCGATAACTAGAATCTATAGAGAACTCAGATTAAACAATAAGAAAAGTGCAAACCACCTCCTCTAAAAGTGGGCAACAGATTTGAATAAAAACTTCTCTGAGAATGACAAAGCAATTGACAACAACACATGAAAAAATGCTCATTACCTTTAATAGTCAGAGAAAGTCAAATCAAATCACTCTGTGATATCATTTAACTCAAATAAGATTATCCCACATCACAAAGTCCCAAATCTACAGATGCTGGCATGGATGAGGAGAGAAGGGAACACTTCTAAATTGCTGGTAGGATTGCAATCAGAAATAACATCTTGATTTTTTTTATGTAATTTAGTTAGTCACTGGATTAAGCCAAACACACAAAAAATCAATATAAAGGATATCGGAATCACAACCATTCTTGGGAGGAAATAAAATCATTCTATGCAGGTAAAAGTGTAATCTACTAAATATTAACCTTAACAAAAAAAAAATGAAAATTATGGAAACTGTTTCTGAAGTATATCATTATGTTCACTGTTTAATAAATATAATTGTTAAAATAAAGCTTTACAAATCGATTTGTGAGATTTGTCAATTTAACAGGTGATGATTTTATTATTTTCCCTCTTGGTAATCTTTCAAGACCATCACATAAAATCAACATTTACACTTCATATTCACCACCATGTTTAACATTACTTTCTATACTATTGAGGCATTTGAGGGAGTACTATTGGGGAGACATTCTCCAAGGAGAAAAGGAGGCCAGTCCAGGGATCCAAGAGAAAAAGTAGAGAGAAGTCTGACCAGAAGTCATCTTACTGTCACACAGTCTTGAAAGGCTTTTATTAGCCTCAGTGTAGCTGTAATGTGCGAGCGGATCTTTAGGGGAGTCATTCCCTTCTGTAGAAAGACTGGGTTTTGCACCAAAAGCTCACCTTGAAGTTATTTCTTTCTACGGAGAGGACCAGGGACTTATCTCTGGTGCCAGCCAGGGCAGGGTGGAAAATTACTGTTCTACTGTTTCCCAGGCACATCAGCCTTCCAGCATTCTAGGAGTGTACAGAGGGGCTTGTTGTAACCATGTAGTTTGGTTTCTGTTCTGCTTGTTGTAACCATGTAGTTTTGTTCTCTCTCACTAGCTCCCTCCTAAGATGGCTTTACTCTTTTCAGGATGGGGAATACTCCTTTCCCACAGCTATAATAAATGGAGGAAAGTTTCTTGGGAACAAAGGAGCAAAGAATATGGTAGGCTCCCAAAGATAGTGCCACAACTGTCAATACTTATTCTTCCAAATGTACATCCTTATTGAGCTGTCATTTTCTGTTTGTTTGTTTTGCATTTTCACTATAATTCTGACATTCTGGTTACTAAAATTAAGTTGAAGGACATTTAAAAAATGATCTGCCATAGCAATATATACTTTGAGAGATTAAATGTTTATGAGCTCATATTTTCTTGTTGGATATGTTTTTGACGACTAGGCACAAAGATTATGACCAATGTTGTGGCATTACAAAATAAAAATTTCTTTCCTCATATTCCATGAGACCAGAAGTCTGAAATAAAAGTTCTGATAAAACTTTATCATTAAAAAGAATGATAAAGACTATGTCACCTCCGAAGGAACATGGTGAGAACTCTTTCTTGCCTCCAGTACGTGTTGACAAACTGTCCAAGTGCTTCCGTCCTCACCAGGCCTTCCTTCCTCTGTATGTCTGTGGTGTCCTTCACTGTCTCATGAAAAGGACATGCTCACTGAATTTAGGGCTCACCTTAATCCATTATGACCTCACGTCAGTCTTTACCCTATTTCATCTGCAAAGATTTCACTTTCTAAAAAGGTCACTTCAGAGATTCTGAGTGGACATAAATAGTTTAAGTCCACTTAACTTAAACTACTTAAGTTTAAGTTAAACTTATCATCCCACTTGTGACACTTGTGTCACTTCACATATCATTCACAACTATTTTTTTTAAATATTGACAGGAATAAAAATCAAACAATAACTACATTTTTATTACAACAGATGTAAAACTGTTACTAATGAACTGAAATAATTGAAATGATCCCCTGTACTGGAACCAATGAACACACCTAAATATAAGAAATCTGATTTCCTTTGGAGATATAAGTGCTCAACAAAATTGTGCTGGCTGATTCATCAATTTTGTGACACTCTCTTTCACATCTTTATTCCTCAGGCTATAGATCAAAGGATTCAGCATTGGGATGATGACTGTATAAAATACAGAACCCACTTTGACTATGAGCCATGAGTTCTTAGAGTTGGGTACACAATAAAGGAACAGGACGGTCCCATGGAAAATGGTTATGGCAGTCAGGTGGGAGGCACAGGTGGAGAAAGCTTTCTGGCGTCCACCAGCAGAAGGCATTTTCAGGATAGTGACAAAGATGAGGATATAAGTAGTGAGGATGATTCCCAAGCTACTGACCTCATCAAATATGGCGATGACAAAACAAAAAACTTGGAAGGTGTGTGGATCAGAGCAGGAGACAGAGATGATGACAGAGTGCTCACAGAAAAAATTGTTGAGGATGTTAGAGCCACAGAAGGATGATACCAAGGGAAAATAGGTGAGTGTGAGGGAACAGACTATTCCCCACATGTAGGGCCCTGCCACCAAGGATGCACAGAGCTTCTGGGACATGACTACTGTGTAGAGCAGAGGGTTACAAACTGCCACAAACCGGTCATAGGCCATCACGACCAACAAGAAGGTTTCCGCCACCACAAAGAAGCAGGCAAAGGAGAACTGCATGATACAGGCCGTGAAGGAGATGGTCCTGTCTTCCACAATCAAGTTCTCCAGCAGTTTTGGTGTCACCGTGGTGGAATAACAGAAGTCAACAAAGGACAAGTGGCTGACGAAAAAGTACATGGGAGTGTGGAGTTTGGGGTTGACCCTGATGATCATGATCATGCCCAGGTTCCCCAGCACAGTGACCGTGTAGATGGTCAGGAACACCAGGAACAGGGGCACCTGGAGGTCGGCGTATTCTGAGAAGCCCAAGAGGATAAAGGTGGCTCCAGAACTCTGATTTGCTTCTGCTGACAACATGATAGTTGACTAAGATCTGAAATAATGATAATAAAAATAATAATTATCTGTATATCATATTAATATAATATTTGCTATATGTCAGACATTGTGCTAAAATGTTAAACTTATTAATTTAGATACCCAAATAATAATGTGCATTATCAAAAAAATAATATGCATTATCAAAACAAGTTTCCCATAATTTTTATGTAAGCAAACTGAGGCATGTATAGACCAATGAACTTGTCTGAGGTTAGACAGCTTCTTAGTGATGAAGTAGGTTTTGGAGTTGACACTGAGTGACAGAACTTGAAGAATAGTGGCTCCTCCAGAATCCACTAGGGATGGGTTTCGAGATTCACAGTGGATTCCTGAAACCGTAGATAGTAAAAACTCCACAATATTATGTTTTCTTCCTATACATACATACTTATGATAAAGTTTTATCAGTTAGGCACAGGACAGATTAACAATATTAATTAATAATTGACCAATTATTTAAAAAATGGCAGAATCACCATATTTGTACTTTATGGCCATCATTAGATAAAATAAGGGTCATTTAAACACAAACACTATGAGATAGCTACAATTGATCAGTTAAAGGAGGTAGCTTCTAACTGACTAAGGGGCGGGAAGCGTATGCTGCCTGGAGAAGCTGGATGGATGAAGGGATGATTCACGTCCCAGGTAGGATGCACTGCTTCAGATTTCATCACACTCTTCAAATGGAGCATAATTTAAACTTATAAATTGTTTATTTCTAGAATTTTCCATTTATTTTTTCCAACCACAATTGACCACGGGTAACTGAAACCATGGGAAGTGACACCATGGGAAGTGAAACCATGGGAAAGGGGACCCTATTGCAATTTTCTATGGGATGAATAGAAAATTCTTGTACAGTGTTGTGGAAACTGTTTTTGGACAGTTCCATCATTCTGTAGTCTGTGCTCTTTAATAGAACTAACATAGCAATGAACATTAATTTGGAACTAAAAATTATGAAGGATAAAGAGTGGTAAAACATTCAAGGAGATGACACTACCCTAGCGGCATGGCAGATACTCAGCCTGAGGATCGTAGGGAAGGAAGTTTGTATAAGGCATCAAAGCGATTTTTGAGTTTTGAAAACATGTTTCGATAGTGAAAGAAATGCCACCTTGTATATCTGCAAACCTGTTGATTCCATCCTTGATTTCACTAATTGCCTTCATTTTCTGAGATAATGTAGCAACCTGATAAAAAGATGGTGTATTTGTGATGCGTTCCTTCAGTCCCTTCTTTTCTTTCCAACTTAAATGCTTTGTCACTTACTTTCACTGATGCTCTCAACACAGACATGTAGATATTTTGTTCATGTTCTATTCATTATCATTTAACTCATTTTTTAAATGTCGTAAATACAGCAGCATATTATATATATTATTATTTAACACTTAGGGGAACTCTGAATTGGAAAGTAACATAAAAATTGTTTTGTCGAATCCTTGTACTGTTCTTGAGAGCAAGCTGGAGAAGATGGTGATAATCAGCAGTGCCTACGGAATGACCCTCAAAATCTCTGGTGACAGGAACATTGCCACCCTAGGTATCACAGAGAGTTTTGATTGAAGTTACATATGCAATTATCTTGTTTCAAGTCATGCAATCTATGCTATGTTTAAAATGTTATTTGAGAAAGCACAAGTATCGAAAATTCAAAAGCAGTTCATAGCCAAAGGGCCCTTGAATCACTTAACAATTATTTCAAAACAAGTTGAGCCAGTAACAAGCATATGTCTGAAATGGTTAGGTTTACAAAGGAATGTGAGTATGAATCCTTCATACAAAGACACCATTTTTGTCTGACCAATTCAAAGTAGAAAGGAATTATCATCTCCTTTGTAATTAAACACTATTTTTGGCACTCAAAGAAAAATGCATAACCTTCATAAGGGAAAGGAAAGGGCAAGCGGCTCACATCAGACCAGCAGAGTGAAGGGAGCATGGGCTTAAGAAACACAGATTTTATTTCAATTTCAGCCTTTGTTACTTTCTGTGTAGATTTTCACAATTAATTCAAATTTTCATAGCTCCAACTTTTTATCAATAAGGTGAGAACAATTCTGATCAGATACTACATGTGTTACAGGTGGGTGAGAATTACATTGAGAGCTGATGGACTCAGCTCACAATTGGACAGTGTGGAGTCCAGACATTGCAGGCTCCCCTATTCTTGTTCCTTTTAATTTTTAGTTTGATGCCTAATTGTTTTTTATCTTTATATCATTATAAAATATCTAGAAAACAGAACAAGAGCCAAAGTGAGCAGCACTGGACATATGGGATGAGTAAAATTGAAAACATCAAAGTTTAGTTCAGTTTCTTTGCTCCCCCTTACTCAGGAATGAGGGATCACATCAAAAATACACCTTTTTTATCAGGTTGCTACATTATTTTAGTAGATGAAGGCAATTACTATTCTCAGTTCAGCGTCTGACAATTTTATGGAGTCCAGGACATGTACGCTCCCCCATTCTCATTCTTTTTAACCCTCAGTTTTATGACTAATTAACTTTATTTTTCAAAAAAGTCATTATAGAACATCTAGAAACTCATCAAGGGCCAAAGTAGACAGTAATAGGCTTGTGGGGAAAGATGAAAAAAACAAAGTGTAGTTTGGTTCTTTTTTTCCTGGAACTCCTTTGCTCCCCCTTACTCCAAATTCACTAACTACCCTTCAATAAATTTGCTCTGTTTTCCCTTTCCTGCGCTGTCTGCTAATTAACTGACACCTTCTGGTGCTCTGGTTCTCATCCCAGGTTGGTGCCTACAGGAGATTTACCAAACTGCTGTCAATACCCCAGTAGATTACAGGAGCTCATGCCCTGCACTGCGAGATCACTGAGTTTTAGTCCCTCAAGTTTGGTGGTTATTATACCCATCTTAGATCAAAAAGCCTCAGTTGTTCTCTATGACTTAATTTACCAAATGTAAATTTATGTGCTTGTTTTTCCCCCAAAGCCTTACCCTACTCCCCTGTGTTCAACCTTCTTCATCCGCACCAGCATTCTCAGTCTATAATGGACAATGCATCTCTCTTACTCTTTGGCTTATTTGATTTTGATCATATTTAACATGCAATGTCCTTTTTTTCTAAGGCAGAATTTTCAATGCATAAATCAGATGAAATTGATGTCACAGCATAGTCATGCCTTTTTACTCCAGTAATATCTTTTACATTCATGATTTACCAATAGGCATTACTATTAGGAAGTAAAATTGTCACGACATATTCTATTCACTATTACTTTATGCTTGTTAACTTTTATATCAGCAAGATATGAGAGGTTCCAGATTTTACAATATTCCTTATTTTTTTGTTTGGTCTGTGTGATTATGTGTCAAGTGCAGTGGCTCATGCCTATAATCCTAAAACTCTGAAAGGCCGAGGCGGGTCAATTGCCTGAGCTCATGAGTTCAGGACTAGCCTGAGCCAGAGCGAGATCCCCGTCTCTTTAAATAGCCAGACATTGTGGTGGGCACCTGTAGTCCCAGTTACTTGGGAGGCTGAGGCATGAGAATCACTTGAGCCCATGAATTTGAGGTTGCTGTGAGCTATGACCCCATAGCACGATACCAAGAGTGACAAAGTAAGACTCTGTCTCAAAAAAAAAAGAAAAAAGATACTTTGTCAGTGTGATTGTACTATGGTAGGCAGATGGTTGACGCCCAATATGCAAAAATCAGCATTGTTAGCCCAGAAAAGCACAAATTATTACTTATCAACATAATCATCCCTTGGGAACATAGATTAAGTTGATTTTTCTTTTAAATAATGGAGAGTTTTCTTTCTACTTCTGGGGTGGCAAGACTTCAGTGTCCTCCAAATGAGAGAAAGATAACACAGGATAATGACATCTCCTATCTGAAATCAACTTACCTGAACTTCCTGTTCTTACTTTTTAGTAGTCTTCAAGGAATTCCCCACTCAGAATTTAGGCATTACTTAAGATGTAGATTTCTGTATTTATAGCAGTAGTCCCACAATAAATTTCAATTAACAAACCAGGAATGTATTTCTTTTTAAATACCCAGAGAAACTGAGGGAAAGAAAGCAGGAAGACAGAGAAAGAGGAGAAGAAAAGGTACAGCAGGTGGTTCTGACTCCTAGGAACACAATGTAGGGCTTATGAATGCCTTCATGACCTTGGAGATTTAGACCCAAGAGAACATTTGCTGCACTCATTATTTTTAGAACACAAACTAAGACATTAGATTAAATGTCTTTCCATTTTGCATTTTGTAGAATTGCAAATTCTTCTAAATCACTTGAGACAATGCCTCATCAAGTTTACTCATTTATTTTAGAAATTTTTATTATAGAAACTACACAAATTCACTTAGAAAACATGGTAACTCCAGTAACACAAAGGACATGAGAAGTCAGTGTGAATTCAATAATGAAGAGAAAATTTTTATGAATAAATAGCTCTTGTGTTATTTTTCTCTCTTGTATCATGTGTGCGTCATGAGATGTATAATCAATACAATGTGTATTCTGGCTTTTTAATTTAACATAAAATACTGGTCAACGTCTTTGGAAACACTGATTCACCTTCCTTGAAAGTAATTTATGTTTCTTTCTAAATATGACTAGGCCACTCTTCCAAGCTCATATTTATCAATTAAGTCATGAAATATGTTTGTGTCTGCCACCTTAAAATAACAGAAATATTTTTGAAGCACAATTAATTCTCTAAAACCACTGGTTGTCAACCAGTGTGTTGGTTACACTGATTCAAGTTCTCTCTACACAGGGCTGAACACAGATCCCATTTTCTGAGCCCAAACAGGCTCATAAAACAGCTTGGTCAATGTTCCATTTTAGCTGCCATTTCAGAGAAGGAGAGGCATGCCCTAAACAGGACCAAATTCCTACACAGGGGAAATTTTAAAATTAACTGCTGCCCACAAGCCTCTGGCATCAACTGGTTGTGACATATTTTAAACACACGTTCCGTCTCCCCAAACCTTCCCTGCCTGCTGGGTAGGAAAAACTGTATATAAATCCCTAGATGGAGACCCCAAATGGGATGCCCACTTGGGGTCCCCCTCCCCTGTGCCAGAGGCTTTGTCTTCCTTCTCCTCTTATCTATCAAGAAAATCTCCCCTTTCACTTACCTGTGGTGGTCTGTAAACTCAACCTTTGAATTTCCAAGACCAAGGACCCGACCAAGAGATTCCAGCAATACCACTACTTTTAAATACCCCCCAATTTGATACACTTAGGCTCTGCCTGGACTTCTGACAAGCTGCTAATGTGTGTCATACTCTCTACCAAAGAACACTGAAACAATGCAGGCCGTTCATTACAGGGCACAGGATTTGTGTTACAGGTGGCACCCTGGGCCAGAGCTCCAGGGATCTCTAGTGCCGCGCTCCCCATTCTCCCACTGTGATTATCATGAGCCTCCACTGACATCTCTGTAACCTGGACCGGCTTAGATGTCAATTTTTCCTCTGAGCCCCTTAAATGTGTGTCACTTATATTGTATCACAGAATTTCTGTGTCACTCATATTAATGTTTTTTAGGCTGCACAAGAAATTACTACCGACTCAGTGGCTTAAACTAACACACGCTTCATGTCACCGTTTCTGCAAGTCAGATGTAATGGAATAACTGAGATGTATTTTCTGTATTCATCAGGATTTCAGCAGGCTGCCATTAAGTTTCAGCAAGAACTGTGGGCTCATCAAAGTCTAGACTGGGGAAAGATATCTTCCAAGCTCCTCATCCAATTGGCAGAATTCATCTTTTTTTTTTTTCTTTTTTTTGAGATAGAGTCTCACTCTGTCATCTTCAGTAATGTCGTGATTTGATAGGTCACAGCAACCTCAAATTCTTGGGCTCCAGCAATCCTCCTGCCTCAGCCTCAAAAGTAGCTGGGACTTCAGGCATCTGCCACAACGCTCGGCTACTTCTTAGAGACAGGGTCTCGCTCTTGCTCAAGCTGTTCTCATACTCCTGAGCTCAAGCAATCCACCCTCTTCGGCCTCCCAGAGTGCTGGGATTACAGGCGTGAGTCGCCACGCAGGGCAGAATCCATCTTCCTGCAGATGTTGGAGTAAGGTCCCCTATTCTTGCTGGCCACTGGACAGCAGCTACTGTCTGATCCTGGAAATCATCTGCAGTTTCTTGCTACTGGGCCCTCTCCATAGGCCCACTCACATCACAGCAGGCTGCATCCTCAAAGCTACAAAAGAAGAGTCTAACTTCAAATGCTGTGGATAAATGTGATCCTGTTCCGATATTATGTGTGCAATTTTTTTCACTGTGCTATAAGCACAACCTAATCAAAGGAATGGTCTCCGTTTGCCTTTCTATATCATATTGTTTAGAAGCAAGTCACAGGTCTCGCTGCCCACAGTGGGAGGGAGTGAGCAAAGACAAACACACTGGGAAGTAGTAATAGTTACCTGATGTCTGTCTATCATACCTGGGGTAAGGGCTGGAGCATATTACTAGACAGGAAATACGTTGCCTCAGCAACCTTAAAAGAAATCATCCCAAGTGCTATGCTTCCTCTTGTAATGTCTATAAAATGAAACAATTTTTATTTTATCCGGGGGAATATACTCTGGAATGCCTCTCTTTATGTCTCCCTTAACGTCTGAAGTGGTGGGTCCCTGAATGTCTCCTGGTCTGTGTCTTACTGAGCTCCCCAGCATACTGGCCGCCTCTAGTTTATCCCGTATGACTAGTAGGATGTGATCAGTGTAATGGATGCTTTAGTATTCTGGGTCTTATTTACGTGGTGTAAACATCTTCAAATTATATGACTACAGAAAATTGGAGAATTAACATAACCCTAAAGCCAAATTGTAAAGAGATACTTTTATCCAGCCCATGAGAACAAGTCACACAGATGTTTCTGATTTTCTTTAAAATTGGAAAGAATAGTAATAAATTTGCCAAATTATGGGCTATGTCCTACACAGCTTGAGTTTTATTTATCTCTTCAAGGGCTCTTTGACCAGCTGATTGAGTTTGCTCCAATTTCTAGTCACTTCCGAGGTACTTCTGGTTTGAGGAATTTCTCTTATGATTTCTTTTTTTGTAAGTCCCCTGAAGACATTCTTTTAAGTATTTAGATCTGAAACATTTTTGATCTAGCTTTATTTTTAGAGACTATTTCACAGGTTTAGGGTTATAATTCCACAATTATTTTCCTCGCCAATTTAATCATGTCAATCATTGGCCTCTGGCTTCCATTCTTTCACTGGAGAGTCAGTCATCATCTTGTAAATCAGATAAGAAATAGAAGATCCCTCAGACCAACATTTCCCTCATAATAACTTTTTTAAAAAGTAAATTGCATAATATCCTGCAGGTCCATATAATCACAAATGACATAATTTCCTTCTTTTTCAAGGCTTTACAGTATTCCATTGAGTATATTTACTGTATTTCATTTACTCCTTCATCTGTTGAGATATACTTAGATTGTTTTCACATTTCCACTATTGCGGATAATTTTGCAATGACCATGGGGCATGGTTTCTCTGTGGCATACTAATTTCATGTCCTTTGCATAGGTACTCAATAGCGGGATTGCGGAATCATCTGGTGGGTCTGTTTTTAATTTTTGAGGAGCTTCATACTGTTTTCCATAATGGCTACTACCAATTTTACATTCTCAGCAATAATGTACCAGGGTTCCCTTTTCTCCATGTCTTCACCTGTGCTTGTAATCTTTGATTTTTTAATAATAACCCTATAGGAAAGTCTGAGATAATATCTTATTGTGGTCTTGATTTGTACTTCTCTGATGGCTAATGATGTTAATCATATTTTCATATACCTGCTAGCCATTACAATGTTACTTATGGAAAAATATTATCAGGTATTTGCATTCTTTTCAAAAATTTAGAGACTATTACATTATGTGAATTTCTTACATATTTTAGATATTAACTGTTCATCAGGTATGTGATTTATACATGTTTTCTATCATTCCATATAATGTCTTTTCATTTAGTTAATTATTTTCTTTACTGTGTAGAAACTTATTTGCTTGATGTGAATCCACTTGTTTATTTTCTATTTTATTGCCTGTGCTGTTGGAGATAAATTAAAAAAAATCACTGCTGAGTCCGATTTCAAGGAGCTTATACCTTATGTTTTGTTCCAGAAGTATTAAAAGTGTCAGGTAGAGTTTAAGTTTAAACCGTTCTGAAGTAATTTTTGCATGCTGTAAAAGAGAAGGCTCATATTACTATTTAGCGCATGGAGGATGTTGCCCAGGACAAACCACATGTCAGGTGACAAAACAAGTCTTGTTAAATTAAGGGGACTGAAATTTTATCAAGCATTTTTTTCAACAGCAATGGAATGAAACTGGAAATCAATAACAGGAAGAAAAGTGGAAAAAATACAAATAGATGCAAATTAAACATGACACTCATCAACGACCAATGCATCAAAGAGGAAGTCAAAATAGAAATTAAAAAATATCTTGAGACAAACAAAAATAGAAACATAACATGCCAAAACTTGTAGGATCCAACCAAAGCAGTTATCTAGACAAATTTATAGTCATAAAAGCCTACATTAAAAAAAAGAACAAAGTTCTCAAATAAATAACTTCAAGTTCACACCTCAAGAAACTAGAAGAACATCTCCTTAGTTTTCAACATATCAGTAAATTATTATGGATCCATGAAACCGTGGATTTGTTGTTTTCCTGGTAGGGCCCCAAATCAAGGGCCAACCTGAAGTTCAGACTGTGTATAGAACCACGCAAGGTGTTCCCTGTTTTAAACGGCTTGTGACTGCCAACAATACAGGAAAGATCTCTTCCCTCTTTGAAATTTCTATTATCTATTCTCCCTTGCTACCAGTGCTTTCTATAAAGTATAATTTTTGTCATTTGTCTTTTTTAATGCAAAAATAACAATCACATGTACTTTCAGCCTGCAATGTGATGTTTTGGTATATGTTTACCTTGTGGAATATTAAATAAGGTTAATTATCATGCCCATCACATCACACACTCAGCGTTTTTTGTGGTGAGAATGTTTAGAAATATAGTCTTTCAGTAATATTGAAATATGCAATACATTGGTATTAACTATGATCACTGTGCTGTACAATAGGTAATTAAAACTTAATCTTTACAAGTATATGTGTACGTATATTGTACCATACACAATATGTATACATTGACATACATATGTGATTATGTATAAACATATATGTGTGTGTATACTTACACGCCTATACATATATAACTTTCTTCACATTAAACAAGATGTTTCCTGCTTTCCCCTATTTCTCCTTGAGATACATATAAGTCTACATCAAAAGCTCTTTGTGGAGGAAAATTTTTCTTCTTTTTAAAAAATTTTTCTTCTCTAGGAAAATAACTTTTCAAAGAAACCGAATCACACATACAAATAACTTATATCCTACTCATAGTACTTTCCTTTTGTCTTTTAACTTCCTTATATTATTGTATATGCCAAAGAGAATAATTTTCTTCCAAGTTAAAATATTGTATTTCATTTCTTGTGAGTATTTAACTAGCAAAGGGATTGTGGATTGGATGGGAAATTTGTATGCAACTTCATATGATGCCACTCATGTGTCCTTTGAGACTTTACCACATCTGAAATGGACCAGCATTACACTATTCCATTGTCTCACTAATAATCAGTATCTCAGTTGTATTTATGTTAGCCATTCTAACAGGTGTACAATATTTCATAGTGGTTTTGACATGACTTGCCCAAATAATGATAATACTTAATGTTTTTTGAGGTGTTTGTAAACACCCTGTGTATGTGCCCCATCAAGTGTCTGTTCAGATATTACAGCCATTCTTAAACCAGCTGGTTCATCTTCCTGTTTTGAGTGAAAGAGCTCTTTATATATTCTGCAACTGAATCCTTTGTCAGACATACACTATGTATATTGCAAATATTTACACATAATCTCTGGCTTACATTTCCACTATCTTTCACCATGAAGAAAATCCTACCCTAAGATTCTAATTTCAATGAAATTCCCTTTATCAATTGTTTGTTGAGTCATAGTTTTTACATTCAATTTTTAAAAGTTCCCCTCTAAATTTGAAAGGGTTTCCCCCAAGTTTTATGTCATAATTTTGTGCTGTTAACATTTATTTTAGGGTGGCACCTGTGGCTCAAAGGAGTAGGGCTCCAGCGCCATATGTCGGAGGTGGTAGGTTCAAACACAGCCCTGGCCAAAAACTGCAAAAAAAAAAATTTATTTTTAGATGTATGATACATTTCAATTAACTCAAGTCATTAGATGTATATTATGGAGGTAAAAGTTAAGGCACTATTATCCATATGGATATCCAGTCCTTCCATAATTACTTCTTTAAAAATCATTCTTTCTACTTGCAATTATAATGACATGTTTGTTGCAATTTCAATGACGAGGTATGAGAGATTTCACTTTGGGACTTTATTATTCTCTTTATTATTATAATATTCCACTGGTCTAATTAGTCAAATAATCTTTTGAAATAAAATAGGGCATGAATTTAAGAAAGGTAGAACAACACTATGTAAGATTTTGTTTGCAAGTCAGCAAGCCATACTTTCCATGAATAAAAAAATCAACTTCTGCCAATCAACACAAGAAAAAGAAAAGATTTGGTTGTTATGAATGATACAGTAAGCCGAGGCATTTGTTAGAGACCCTTGGTGGTGTGTGTTTCCTGATTCCAATTTTAGAGATCGATTCTGAACCTGAACATATTTGATGAGTTGGAAATTAGTGTTACTTTGGAAACACACATATAAAACTCTAGTACATATATTATAAGTATTTAAAAACAATTTTAAATTATTGCAACAGATAGTCTGAATTTTGTAATTCTTAGCTTATAAGCGGTTTAGAACGACTTCACTAAATATTTTTGCATACAAAAATAAATAATAATAAAATGTGCTGTCATCGATATATTAATGTATATTCTATTGATTAAACAATTTGAGGTATCAATTGCACTACAAGAGCTGAATAATCTGTAGCATAGTAAATGATGTTTTAAGTAATAAAATAATAAATATAATCATATTACAATGAGTGACAAAGCAATTTAGTGAGGACCAATTTTCCAAACGTGTCCTTCACATCTTTGTTCCTAAGGCTATAGATCAGTGGGTTCAGCATGGGAATCATTACTGTGTAAAAAACAGAAGCCACTTTTACTATGAGCCTAGATGTTTTAGGATTAGGAACACAGTAAAGGAAAAGAATGGTTCCGTGGAAGATGGTGATGGCAGCGAGGTGTGAAGCACAGGTGGAGAAGGTTTTTGAGCGCCCACTTGCAGAAGGCATCTTCATAACAGCAGTGAAAATGAGTACATATGATGCAAGAATGATCATGAGGCTACTCGTCTCATTGAATACGGCAACAGCAAAACACAGCATCTGACTGAGATAGGGGTCTGAGCAGGACACAGAGACAATTACAGAGTGGTCACAGATAAAATTATCTATGATGCTAGATTTACAATAGGACAGTTCAAGCAGAAAATACGTGAGTGTCAGGGAACACACAATGCCCCACGTGTATGACCCAGATACCAGAAGAGCACAGAGCTTCTGAGACATAGCAGTTGTGTAGAGCAAGGGGTTGCAAACTGCAACAAAACGGTCATAAGCCATTGCTGCTAACATGAAAGTTTCTGTCACTCCAAAAATGCAAGCAAAACAAAATTGCAGGATGCATCCAGAGAGAAAGATGGTCCTGTCTTCCACGACCAGGTTCTCCAACAGTTTAGGTGTGACTACGGTGGAATAACAGAAGTCTACGAAGGACAAGTGACTAAGGAAAAAGTACATGATGGTATGGAGTTTGGGATTGATCTTGATAATTATTATCATGCCCAAATTGCCCACCACTGTGACTGTGTAGATGGCCAAGAAAAGTAGAAAGAGTAGAACCTGGATTTCTGGGTATTCTGAGAAACCCAAGAGAATAAAAGTAGGTATGCTGCTCTCGTTCCCTTCAGATAACACCATGATTCCTGCTGAATAAAAAAAAAGTTATATTTTTGAAAAGTAGAACTAAATAGAAATTAGTAAGAGATGGAGGAAAGAAGCTCCATGACTTTCTGTGAAGAGTGATACAGGGATTCTCAAAGTGTGCCTCCAAACCAGCAGCAGCATTATTGCCCACAAATTTCCAACCCCATCGTCAACCTCCTGAATCAAAAAGTCTAGCATGACGCCCACAATCACATACTCAAGGTGATTCTGATGCATGTTAATGTGTAGGAACCACTGGTGTACAGAGGGTGCCAAAACATAAATAGACACTTACAAACATACAGGAAAAGCTGTATCAAACCTGTAATACTCCAGTCACGTTTGACTTCTGCAATTACAAGTGCTCTCTGTGACTTGTATTCATCTTTTGTTATTAATAAATATTGAGTATCATGATTTTTAGACAGTTTTTTATTTTCTTAAAATGTACATTTATTCTATTAGTCATCATTCTATTTATTTAAAAGTCTGCCCCCTTAATATTATTAATATGGAATAGAATTGAACATAAATTTATGACACAAATACATTTTGAAAAAGTGATACAACATTAAAAGATCATATAATTTAATCATTGTAATATACCTTAAAAAGTATCTGGTCTGTGCTTTATCACAGTACTTGTTATTTTGCTAAGTCTAACAAATTAGATTTTCATTAAGCTCAGTTAAAATCTCCATCAATATACATTGTGCTGTGGGGGTACTTTTATGGATCCCTTATTGACATTTTAACATTTAATAAGTTGTACTACTTTATTAAACACAGTTAATCAATTAAACTTTTATTACTAGTTTGTAAATCAGCTTTAGGTTGCCCCTTCTGAGATACATATTATAGATAGATACATATACAATATATGTGTTATTTACTACATATGTTTTATATTCTATTTTTATTTTATATATACTATATGTAGAAAAGAATAAAAATGTCTTATAATCACCAACAATATTTTATTTTTTTTTTATTTTTTTATATTTTGGCATTTTTTTATTGTTGGGGATTCATTGAGGGTACAAGAAACCGTGTTACACTGGTTGCATTTGTTGGGTAAAGTCCCTCTTACAATCGTGTTTTGCCCCCAAAAGCACCAGCAATATTTTAATGTAATATATGTTCTATGATACACTGAAAAGGTACACTTTATATTACATATTTTCTTGACCAATGAGAAATAATACCCTTTTGTGACAAGACAAACTTGAAAAAGATAGGGATGTATAAGCAGTATTAAATTAATGGCTTTGATATCAAAAACGAGAATTAATAACACCTGGACATAAGGGCACAGCAGAAATGTAGCTGGAACAAGTGCCAAGCTCCAGAATCAACCCGTGAGCTCCGTCCTTTACATACGTAATAAGCAACCCAGACACAGAAGCCCCCTTCACAAGCATATTCTTCCCACTAGCAAGTGGGCCTGGATGGAGGCATGTCAATCATTCATTATCATTCGCACTATTTTAAATAATGACTTCCCATTCAACACTTGACCAAAGATACACCTGTTCTGGATACTTGGAAAAATTATTAAGTCAAAAACAAAACAAAACAATGTTCAGAAAGACACTTGGTATTTAAGCCCTACAACATCAAATGAATTTCATAAATATCAATGGGTTAGCACTAGGCTTGTACACAAATCAAAAGAAAGTCCATGAGAGATCAAAATCAACAAATATCCCATAAGGTTTTTGTTTGTTTGTTTGTTTGATTTTGCAGTTTCTGGCCGGGGCTGGGTTTGAACCCATCACCTCCGGCATATGGGGCCAGCGCCCTACTCCTTTGAGTCACAGGCACCGCCCATAAGTTTTTTGGAAACATCACTCTTCCTCGGCAGTATCCCTGTTAATCAGTTTCTGTTCTACAAAATTTAATTCTATTGAACATGCTTGCCTTTTAGTTGAAAATTAAAATATCTCTGACCATAAAAAGAGACCTATTTAATTCAGAGTAGTTTGTATGATCTGAACTTCCATGTTTTCCACCTGAATTAAAAGATAGCAAAAGATAAATAAACTTACCTGGAACAAAAATATCTTGATTAATTTACCAAGAATTTATTTTTATGATGAATGAACCTCAAGTATTTTTTTCTCCTTAGTCACCAAATGATCTTTAAGATCACTATTGCCTCTAGCTTTGTAACAAACTAGCAGTTCATTTTAATGAGCGTACTGCTAGGATGAAATCTTGTTTCTAGGACATAGAAATCTCAGAGAGTAAAAAGAAAACAAAAACCTGTAAGCTGACTTAGCCAAACACCCAAACACCGAGTCTTATACCTGCCTCCATGACTATGGAGATATAGACCCCTGGGAATTAAAATCTGCATATTCTTCAGCTGGTCTCAAAACATACAATTATGCAAACACTGTCTCCTGTGTTATTCTAATAGATGAATTTTCCTCCAAACCATTACAGATAATTACATTACCACATTTATTCCATTAACTGTGTTTTGGCATTGCATTGTTAAAATGATACATGTTCACCTAAAAAAAACATGAATTACATAGTTTGAGAGATAAAAATAAAAAAGGAACAATTCAGAAATAACTATATTAACTTCATTTCAAATTCAACTTTCAAACTTATAGTGGAGAAACCTTGCCTGTAACATCATGTTAAGTAAAGTATGAAAGTCACCGTCACTCCAGAGTGATATGATATGGACATAATGTATCTCCTACTATAATGCAATCAGAAAGACATTTCACCTCTGGGATATGCTACACCTGACACCCATACACCCAGCTTACCATGAAAACCCAGATATGGCACACTTTGTAGGATGTATAAAGATACCCCTAAGAATGTCAAAGTCAGAATAAACAAGAAAAGAGTGAGAGACTGTCACAGCATAGACTAGAGAGACTTGACAACTAAACACAATGTGGTACTTGGGAATGGATTCCGGAAAAAGAAGGTGGCATGGAGGAAAAGGACAAAAATAGTGAAATCGAGCAGGCCAGAGAGAGGATGGCAGAGTACTCACAGCCAAAGTGATTTATGATGTTAGGTCCACAGTAGGAAAGTTCCAAAAGAGAATATGTGAGTGTCAGGGAACAGAGTCCACCCCACAGGTACGTCCCAGCGACCAGGAGAGCACAGAGTTTGTGAGACATGGCAACTGTGTAGAGTAGAGGGTTACACACAGCCACAAACAGGTCATAGGCCATCACTGCTAACATGAACATTTCTATGATCACGAAGACACAGCCAAAGAAAAACTGTGCCATGCATCCACTGAAGGAGATAGCTCTGTCTTCCACTACCAAGGTCTCCAGAAGTTTGGGTGTAAATACATTGGAATAACAGAAATCCAAAAAAGATAGATGGCCAAGAAAAAAGTACATAGGTGTCTGAAGTTTGGGATTGAGTCTTATAGCCACAATTATGCACCAGTTCCCCAGCATAGTGACTGTGTATATGACCAGGAATACCAGGAAGAGGGGAGCCTGGAGCTGTGGATGTTCTGAGAAGCCCAGCAGGATGAATGTGGTCACAGAGCTCTGGTTTTCATTATCCAGTACCATGGCTGTACATTAAAAGAGATAAGAACAGAGAGACACAGAAAGGAATGGAGATAAAAGGCTGGTGGATTGCCTGAGCTCATGGGTTCTAGACCAGCCTGAGCAAGAGCAAGACCGCATCTCTGAAAATAGCTGGACACTGTGGCGGGTGCCTGTAGTCCCAGCTGCTTGGGAAGCTGAGGCAAGAGAATCTTTTGAGCCCAAGAGTTTGAAGTTGCTGTGCCACAGCACTCTATCAAGGGTGACAAGTGAGACTCTGTCTCAAATACATACATATATACATTATATATATATATATATGTATATATAAACACTTACATGGCCCTCTTACTCTTTTATTTGCTACTTGAACATTTTTAGTATATTTTGGAAGGCAGGGTACTTACTGCGTTTGATGTTTTTCTTCACACTGGTAACTAAATATTCCAAAAATCTACTCACTCTTCTAAGGGTATTATTGACCATCTGAGCTGATATTGATACTAAGAACTAAACCTCTTCCCAGGAGTATGCTGTGGGCCAAGAGACAATGAACTAAATAATCTTTTATTTTCTATTATCCAGTAATGATTCCTAACTGAGAACATGTCAAATATTTGAATTGTTTTAGGTCAATATCAAGCTTTGTCCATGGTTTACATGTAAGAAGCACTTCCATGTGTATGCACTTAAAATTTTCTGACAAATTTTAAGATTCTTCATTTATCATATTATTACATTTTATTCCCTGTTGGACTCTTTTCTTAGTTCCCTTTATTGCACGCACAATACTTCTGGGTAATTGGATTAACCTGTAATCACTGATACTTGCCTTTATTTAGACCATTCTTTATCTGTAATTTTTTACTGCTTACTCAAATTACCTTAATATTACTCTTCACTAGAGTCAATTCCATTTTTATAGACCCCATTACAGTTCATTAATTTGTTGAATCTTTGTTAAATATTCTTTCATCTCAGCTCCTGGAGAGTGCACATGTTGTACTCAATATAAACTTTATAAAGTGTCTTCACAACCTTGGCCCCTATTTTGAGGGCCAAGTCCACATGGTATTTTTATAAGTTCACCAATAAAAAAAGGTACTGAAAAATGCTTAAAGAAGACAATAATTATTAAAATTATGTCATAGTTAAAATTTTATCCAAATAGATATGGTATTGTTTGGAACTAATTAAACTGAGTCCTGAGAAGATTACTGGGGTTGAATAATAAACCATAATCTTATTCTGAACAAAGCAAGCAAAGAAACAAACAAACAAGAAACTGCCTTGTCAGAAATTCTAACCTTAATAGTTATTTTTTTCCCCTCATTCAGAGAAGAAAGTAGCTGGGACTACAGGAGCCTGCCACAATGCCCAGCTATGTTTTTGTTGCAATTGTTTAGCTGTTGTTTTAGTTGGCCTAGGCCGGGTTTGAACCCACCCACTTTGATGTAGATTTATATTCAGCCTCTTCCACTTAAAATTTAGCAAATTTCCCTTTTAGTCTGGAATACAGTACTATGTTTTTGAAGGAATTTTACTATAAAACTTATCAGACAGAATCCCTTTGACCTAGTTTCTGTAACGTATCCAGTAACTCGTGACCAAATCATTTTGTCAGTACAATATTGCTTTATTCATAGTTGTATTTTAAATCTTTATTTTATTTTATTTATTTATTTATTTTTATTTTGAGATAGAGTCTCACTGGTGCCCTCGGTAGAGTGCTACAACAAAAGACATATCACTTATATCTTGTGCTGTATTGTTCATTCCTTTAAAATGATGTCTTTCTCCCTTCATGTTTTGTTTTGTATCATTACTTGACACATTTCTAAATAACTTTTCCAAGATATCTTTACTATTAATCCAAATTCCCTTTTTTTTCCCCTCATTATATTTTCCCTCCGTGGATTTTATAAGAAACATTTATATAATGCCTGTAATTTCTACTAGTGTTTGTTTCCATCTTTTAGCTTTTTCTCTGAAGAATATCACCTGTTTAGGACAAGACCTACATTGGATATATTTTCTATAACCTCTGAAGTACCTCACATAACAGTGAAGACATATTTTTGAATTCAGAACAATGATCCTAGAAAAAACAAAAGTTTAATTAGCTTTTTAAAACCATGAACTAAGTAGACATTGCAGCCTGCCAAAAGTTTACTGGAATTCAGTATACCTCCTATGAGAATGAAATGATAACCCTAGGTTGAATCAACTCACCAGAAGCCAGTACTTTTTACTAAAGGCACCTGTCTTTGTTGGTGTTAAGAACATCATAAAAATCCTTCCTTAAAATAGAAATTTTGTATAATTTTTTTTCTAGGCTTTTAGTAAGCTGGTGACTCTTGAAGAATATAATGCAATGAAGATACCAAGAAATAACATTTTTCCAACTGTGAAAATATTGAATGAAGCAGAGAGGTGCTGGCAAGAAAGAGACAGACCATGAACCCCATCCCATGATCATGTTGAACTCTATCCCATGATGACATTTAACTGCTTGTCTTTTGGGGCATAGACCCTAGAGAAACTTGATAGTTTGTTGTCATGAGCTACAAAAAAAATAATTAGAACAAACTTCCTTACATCTAACATAATTTATTCTAAATCATTAGTGTGTTGGTCTTCATGTCTCAAAAAATTACCTTTATAAAATCCATCTAATGCAATTTATCCATCTACATCTTCATCCTTTGAAGAAGGAAGAAAGTAGGGTCAAATTTTGGTCTAACAATTTACAATGCTATGGCACTGTTCACTGAACTCAAATTCTTGAGACTGGAGCATACAAAGAGACATTTGAAAACAAATATTACAATTCTTCAAAGGGACAGAAACTTTGGTGCAATTAGTATTGGAAGATTTTGACACATAAGTGTGCTAAATTTAGGCAGCTAGTTAAGGTTTGTATTTGTAAGTATAGGATATTTTTAATAGGAGTAGATAGAAAAAAAATGTCTACTTAAAATCTTCTGTGCCTCACCTCTATCAATATATTTGACCTGATGTTTCCATTGAAGAGAAGTCAGGGAATTAATGAATGAAATTACTTTTACAATCTCTAATCAAAGGATTACTTTAAAGTAAGTTTCTCTTAAATAAATGCTATTTTTGTTCTTTTACATGGTATCTTTTATTTTACAGATATCTCATCATGATAAGCCACAAATAAAACACAATAAAGACAAAGTAAATACAGAACTACCATATGATCCAGCAATCCCCCTACTGGATATATAACCAAAAGAAAGGAAATTATTATGTAGAAGGGATATCTTCACTCTTTTTTCTATCACAACACTATTCAAAATAGTCATGATATGGAATCAACGTAAGTGTCTACCAAAGAAAATGTGGTATATATACATAATAAAATATTGTTGAACTGTAAAAAAAAAAAAAACAATAAAACCCTGTCATTTGTAACAACATGAATGAAACTGAAGAACATTATTTAACTGAAATAAACCAGGTACAAAAAGACAAATATTGAATCTTCTCTCTCACATGTGGAAGCTAAAATAAGTGATCTCATGGAGACAGAGAGTGAAATAATGATTACCAGAAGCTCAGAATGGTAGCAAGAAGAGGTGGATAATGAGATGTGGGTACAAAAATACAGTTAGATAGACGGAATAAGATCTAGTGTTTGATAGGACAAAAGGACATAGAGGGTTACTTTATTTCTGCAAGTGGGGCAGGCAGTTTGGACCTATGAAGAAGAGAGCATAATGACTAAGGGCCATAGAAATACGTCAGGATTCCAAGAGTAAGTAAGGTGCTTGCCAAGGTGTTCAAGAAGCTTAATCAGTAACTACAGCAAGGTTTCACTTCTCTCAAACCCAACCACAGAAGTACCTTAGAAAGCAAGGACTTTTGCACTTTGAATTGCAGGAATAGGTCACGGATGCCCAGTAGCTTCAGGCAATGCAGGTAGGATGCCTGCATTCAGGTAGGATTAAAGCAGGTGCACTGCCGGATAATGTGCGTCACCAAGCAGGCCTACGTACTCCTGGGGAAGGATATGAGATACCACCGTCAGGCCTACCATACACTCTCCTCGGGAAGTTCATGCACCCACACCAGCCAGTGCAGCTCCACAGTGCACGTCTCCAAGGTCACTGTGTGAGGCAGGGCTCTCCAGGATGGAAAGTAGAACATCTGGGTTTAGGAAGGAGCCTTCTCTCTCTCCATACCTAGGGTGGGGGAGGATCTGGAAAACGTCCTCTTAACCATGTGAATGAACGGTATCCCTAAGAATGGGACATCCTGATATCAAATGTCTTTTGATGGAACACAAAGTTGCCTACACAGAATTTTTGTGAAAAACCAAAGTGTTGCACCTAAACGTAATAATAAGAAAAAAAATCAGACACTCTGAATAGGAAACACCCCCAAGATAACTGGCCAAGACGTGTCAAAAAAATGTAATGTACAAATAACCAAAAGAGAAACCAAGGAGATACAAACCACCAAACGGAGTTGTTACACCTTAATTGGGCCTTGTGCTGCCCATTGATTTGGTGCCTTCTCCTGCTCAGTGCTGGTTTTCTATTCCTATCTGGTGAATCTTGCTCACCCTTTGATGTTCTGAAATGAGGAACAAGACTGGGGTCTGTAGATGATGGAGATGTGTTTCCTTTTCTAAATGTTAGAGTCTTTCCCTGAACCTCTGGCTTGCACTGGAGCAGGGATGGGAGCTTTGTGTCTGGGGCAGGGCTTTCCAACAGGCAGGTCTCAAATGTGGGGGAAGAGTAAGAGTCCAGGTGCCCCCTCTCCTGGCTGTTCCCGCTCTGTGCCAAAAATGCTAGGATGGGGCTGGCTAGAGTTCTTTGCTGTTGTTTTGTTCTGTTTTTCATTTCGGATACCACCTCAGGCTGTCACAGAGTTGGGTTTCTTCAGGAAAGTACATGTCAGCACTTCTTCTCCTGTGTGAATACTTGATGGCTGGTGCCCCGGGGAAGGAACGAGAAGATGCAGCAGGCACAGACAGGCTCTGCCCTGAGACCGTCTGGTCTGCCTTCTCTCACTCTTGCCCTGTCCCTGTCACCTGGGTCACATCTGGCTCCCTCAGTCCTGCGGCCCCCTCCTGAATGCACAATTTGCTACTTGATGTTTTACCCCAAGCCTCTATCTGATTCGTGTGCCAGAAATGTGTGGGCATCTCTCACTTGTGGCTGGCTGGCTGAATACTAGCCCTCAAAAATATCCACATTCAGACCCTGGAACCTGTGAATAAGGAGCTGACACTGCTAGAGGGACTTTGCGGATGGGATGAAGCTTGAGACCTTGAGATAGGGAAATTATCCCGAATCATCTGGGTGGGTCCTAAATAGAACGGTCCTTAGACGGGGACACAGAGGAGCCAGTCACAGGGATGCCGATGGGATGAGCCTCAGACTGGAGGGATGTGCTTTGAAGATGGAGGAAGAAGCCAGAAGCCGAGGAGCACATTGGCCCCTAAGCAGAGAAAGACCAGAAGGTGGATTCTCTCCTTAGAGTCTACAGAAGGATTCAGCCCGGCCAACACCCTGACTGTAGCCCAATAAAGCTGATTTTGGACCTCTGACCTCCAGAACCCTAAAAGAATAAACTTTGCTGTTTTAAGCCACAAAATGTGTGGTAATTTGTTACCGCAGCAACAGGAAATGAATCTCTTCAACACTGCCAATTGATTCCCTTTCTCCCCCTTGTTTTCTGCAGAGAAGAGCGTCCTTACAGTGCCCAGAGGGGGCGCTCTGGAGTCAGACTAACGTCTTGGACGGCATCTGTAATTACAGTGTGCCCTGAGGAAGTCCAGTGGCCTCCCATGACTGTCGGATTCCTCCCAACAAGAAAGTTGAATTGGAGGATGTTGCAGTCCCCGGCTGGCAGCCTTCAGTTTGCATCAGATTTGCAGCTCAGTCATGCTTAAAAGGATAATGTTGTATTATCCTTGTATTGTATTATCCTTGAATAGGATAACTTTGTATAAAACTGAATGTTTCAAGAAAAGGTTTCCAGTGAAAACTTATTCTCTCTTCCACCTCTGTCCTCAGATGCCCTGTTTTCTCCTGCATCTGACATACACCTGCAGAGATATTTCTATACATGTATCAGGAATTTTGCATTCACCCCCAAACACATACTTTAAATAAATAACACACCGTATAGTTCATGTATGACACTATGCTTTTATTATTTAATAGATTTTGAGGGTCTCCTCATATCAATAAAGAAGATAATTCATTAGTGTGTTAATAGCTGCATACATCTCAATCCTATGGATGTGCCACAACGTTTTTCTCTTCTTTAGCCAGTGGGATTATAGAGTATTTCTAATATTTTCTTATAAGAAACAGTACTGGCATATATAACAACCCTTTCTTAATTGCTGGCTGCTTTTAGACCTACTATGGTTATGTGGTTTGATTACTCTCTATTAAATGAATAAATATATCATTTTGCATACCAGTGTGAGTTGTGACAGTACACATTTCTAGAAATGAAACTGCTAGGTCAAAATATATGTACATGGATATAATATTTTTAAAAAGTGAAAATAGCCAGTGTTGATGAAGATATGGAGAAACTGGAACCCTCAGTCACTGCAGATGATGAGACTATAGTAGTGCAACTCCTCTGGAAAATGGTCTGGTAATTCCTCAAAAATTTGAATATAAGAATATCATGTGACCCTGTTTTTATTCCCAGACTACAAAGACAAAAAATCAAAATGATCCAGGGGTTTCTAGTGCATTTGCAATAATGTATGTGAAATTTCTACACATCTGTACAAAAACTTGCATGTGAATTTTCATAGCAGTATTACTCATGATGCCAAAACATGGAAAAAAACTATAAATAAACTAACATGTGTAAAGATATTGTGGTATGTTGAGGCAATGGAGAGCTAGTCATCATTAAAAACCAATGATGAAGTTAGGGCCAGGTGTAGTGGCTCATACCTGAAATCCTAGCACTCTGGGAGGCCGAGGTGGGTGGATTGCCTGAGCTCATGAGTTCAAGACCAGCCTGAGCCAAAGTGAGATCTTATCTCTAAAAATAGCTGGACGTTGTGGCGGGTGCCTGTAGTTGCAGCTACTTGGGAGACTGAGGCAAGAGAATTGCTTGAGCCCAAGAGTTTGAGGTTGCTGTGAGCTATGATGCCACAGCACTCTGCCAAGACTGACAAACTGAGACTGTCTCAAAAAAAAAAAAAGCCACTAATGAATTAGTACTGACACACAAGAGCAGGACAAATGAACCTATGATTCCATTTGTGCGAAGTGAGAAAAATAGGAAAATTCATAGAGACAGCAAGTAAATTACTGGTTGCTAGAGGGTGGAGGATTCACAGATAATGAGGAGTTCCTGCTCACAGGTACAAGGATGCTTTCGGGTTATGAAAATATTCTGGAATTAGATATTGACAATTATAGCACAATATTACAAATACACTAGAAACTCCTGAATCATACACTTTACAGTAATGCTTTTAAGGCTACCATCAAATATTACAAATTCTTTGATAGTGAATTGTGCCAGAGTTTCAATATCCTGAAATATTTCATTTCCTGTCTATTTGACCTCCAGGGCATTCAGAAGAAATCAAACTTTCATGTTACAATATGGTAATCAATTATTTGTATTAAATTGAAGTTACATCTTCAATGTTCATGAATTTAAAGCTATTTTACTAAACATCAGAGTAAACTGATATTGGACTGTCAATGTGAGGGCTATCATACATCCCTGCGCTGATTAAATATTGACCTACTACACCAGTAATCTGACAAATAAGTAATAATTCTAGCATTATATTCTATGACATAGTACTTTGTTATTGGCTAACTTCCTAACTGTGTCCTTTACTTCTTTGTTCCTGAGGCTATAGATCAAGGGATTGAGCATGGGGATGATGACTGTGTAGAAGACAGAGGCTACTTTGACCATAAGCCATGAATTTTTGGAGTTAGGAATACAGTAGAGAAACAGAATGGTGCCATGGAAAATGGCAATGGCGGTCATGTGGGAGGCACAGGTGGAGAAGGCTTTGTGGCGTCCCCCACGTGAAGGCATCTTCATGACTGTGATAAAAATGAAAACATAGGAAGTAAGAACAATCATCAGGCTGCTGATTTCATTGAATGTTGCAGAACCTAAAAGGACCATTTGGCTAATGTAAGGGTCAGAACAGGACACAGCCACAATGGCACCATGCTCACAGACAAAGTTATTTATGACATTCATTCTACAAAAAGCTAGGGTCAATAAAAAATATGTGTATGTCAGGGAACACGCTATACTCCAAAATATGATGCAGCCACCAGCAAAGAACAAAGCTTTGAGGACATGACCACTGTGTAGAGCAGAGGGTTACAAACTGCCACAAATCGGTCATAGGCCATCACGGCCAGCATGAAGGTTTCCGCAACCACAAAGATGCAGGCAAAGGAGAACTGCATGATGCAGCCTGTGAAGGAGATGGTCCTGTCTTCCACAACCAAATTCTCCAGCAGTTTTGGTGTCACCGTGGTGGAATAACAGAAGTCAACAAAGGACAAGTGGCTGAGGAAAAAGTACATGGGGGTGTGGAGTTTGGGGTTGACCCTGATGATCATGATCATGCCCAGGTTCCCCAGCACAGTGACCATGTAGACGGTCAGAAATACCAGGAACAGGGGCACCTGTAGGTCTGCGTATTCTGAGAAGCCCAAGAGGATAAAGGTGGCTCCAGCAGTCTGATTGCTTTGGATCCTATGGAAAACAAACAAAAAGAAAAAAATCCCTTGCTCATGGACCGAAAACAACCCTATTGCCCAAAGCAATCTATAGATTCAATGTCATTCCTATTAAAGTACCTATGGCATTTTTTTCACAGAATTGGATAAAAGCAAGTCTAAAATTCATATGGAGACAAAAAAAAAAAATGCCTGAATAGCTAAAGTTATCCTTAACAAAAAGAAAATCCTGGACGCACATGTTTCCTGACTTTAAATTATATTGCGAGGCTATAGTAACAAAAACAGCATAACACTTTTATGAAAGTAGACACATAGATCAATGGAACAGAACATAGAAATGAGAAATAAAAGCAAATATTTCAACCAACTTGTCTTTGACAAAGCAAACAAAAACATACCCTGAGGTGAAGACACCTTTTTCAGTAATGGTGCTCAGAAAATCAGATAGACCAGAGAAAACCTGGATTCTTATTACTCACAATGTACAAAAATTAACTCAGGATGGATTAAACACTTAAATGTAAGACCTGAAACAATAAAAATTATAGAAAGACACTGGAAAAACACTTTTGGACATTTGCCTAGGCAGAGAATTTATGACTAAGTCCCCAAAATCAAATGAAAAAATAAATGAAAATTAATAAATTGGACTTAATTAAGCTAAAATATTCTGCACAGCATAACAAGTAATCAGAATAATAAATAAACAGCCTACAGAATGATAAAAATATTCACAAACTATACATTTGACAAATGACTAATCTAGACTCTACAAGGAACTCAAACAAATCAGAAAGAAAGAACACGTGATCCGATTAAATTTAGGCAACATGAACAGAAAGATATTATATTGTTGGGGATTCACTGAGAGTACAAGAAACCAGGTTACACTGATTGCATTTGTTAGGTAAAGTCCCTCTTACAATCATGTTTTGCCCCCAAAAGGTGCGGCACACATCAAGATCCCACCCCCCTCGCTCCTTCCCTCTCTCTGCTCTTTCTTTCCCCACCCCTCCCTCATTCTTTCTCTCTCTGCTCTCTCCTTCCCCCACACCCACCATGTCATTAAATGTCATTAATTGTCCTCATTGAAAATTGAGTAGATGGGACTCATGCTTCTCCGTTCTTGTGATGCTTTACTAAGAATAATGTGTTCCACTTCCGTTCAGGTTAATACAAAGGCTGAAAAGTCTCCATTTTTTTTAATGGCGAACATTTAGGCTGTTTCCACATTTTGGTGATTGTAAATTGAGCTGCAATAAACAGTCTAGTGCAAGTGTCCTTATGATGAAAGGATTTTTTTCCTTCTGGGTAGATGCCCAGTAATGGGATTACAGGATCAAATGGGAGGTCTACCTTGAGTTCTTTGAGAGTTCTCCATACTTCCTTCCAAAAAGGTTGTATTAGTTTGCAGTCCCACCAGCAGTGTAAAACTGTTCCCTTCTCTCCTTATTTATTTATTTATCTTTTTTTGCAGTTTTGGCCAGGGCTGGGTTTGAACCTACCACCTCTGGCATATGGGGCCGGCATCCTACTCCTTTGAGCCACCATTCCTGCCTACCCTAAGTTTTGATACAATTAACTTTAAGTTATTAACAAATTAAAAAATGTTAGCATCCCTGGAAAATGGTAAATTTAACACTTATTGCTTGTTTTATTTTTCCTACAGATCCCTTTGAGCCACAGGTGCCGCCCTGAACAGAAATATTTCAAAGAAGTGGGCTGTAGCCTACACTTGAAAGATATAAATTTGCCTCATATTAGGGATGTATACATTGGATACTTTTTCTAGAGGGAGGGTGGGGGGAGTGAGGATAGAGGGCGGGACCACACCGGTGGTACATATTTGAAGGGTTAGGAGAAAACTTCTAAATACGGATCAAAATTGTTCTCACAAAGTAATGAGAAAGTCTCTTGAATGTTATCACAATCAGGTTGATGAAAATAT
>CAUYRH010018087.1:0-12511 GCA_963574655.1 Perodicticus potto
TCTTTTGGGTCATCTTTTGGATTACTTCCTGAAATTCTAATTCCATCTTTTCCTCTATTCCACTTATCTTATTTGCTGCTATCCAAACTCTGAATTCAATTTCTGACATCTCAGCCATTTGCTTATGCAAGGGATCTTGTGGTGTATCTACCTTGTCATTCCTTGGGAGAGTGGATCTACTCTGATTATTCATATTGCCAGAGTTTTTCTGTTGATTCTGCCTCATGCTTATTTTTCACTGTTGCCTATGCCTGTCCTCAGAGTTGGGGAGGTGTCTCTCCCAGATTAGACTCTGGCAGGATCACTCAGTTTTTGCTGGATCTTTGTAGGGAGTGACCCTGTGTAGCTTCTCTGGGACTGCCCCACCCAGGGAGTTCTGGCTGTGGGAGCAGCTTGGGAGTGTGTGGCATACCCAGATCAAGCAGCAGGGAGTGGGATGGGGCAGCCGGTGGCCTTTGCAAAGGGAGCCCATGTCTTCAGTATTCTCTGGCTGGGAGGAGGGCTCTGGAGGGAGGGCGGAAACTTTTAGTTCAGTTTTTGTGCCTGAAGCTTGGTTTCTTGAAGTCACAGCTTGCCTCAGAGGTGACCTGCAGTTATCACTTCTCTCTCTCAACTGGGCTCCCAGTCTTCAGCTCAATTGGGCAGTTTCTGGAAGTTATCTTTCCTTTTGGACAGGAGCCTCTGTTGAAAGCTGCTTCCAGTTGGCCATCTTGCCCCTCCCTCCTTTGATCCTTAATGAAAGATTCTTTTTTTGTCAGTCAATCTAAAGTTTCTTGTATTTGTGAGCTTTAAAAATAAACATAATTTGTAAGAACTTTTCATCTTTCTGTGATGTCTCCATTGTAAAAAGAAAGAAAAAGAAAAAATACTTATGAACCAAATGAAGATGATAAATTTATGGAAAATATGGAAATGTTAGGGATTCTTTTAAAACAGGAGAGGTAGAGAATCTGTTTTATTTTTTGTTATTTTGTATAATTCAGAAAAGAGACAAAATTAAAGCATTAGAAGTACTTAGATAATACTTCTTTTCAAAGGTATTGAATTCCTAGAAATCTAGGTACGATAAATACTCTCTGTGAGAGTTAAATGATCTTTCTAGGATATAATGGAAACATATTGTAATTTACTGACTGCATCAAATTACTAGGCCCCACATAAAGAAATAAAATATTATCTAAGTATGAGTTTCCTTTTAAGGTAAAGGCTTACTTTTCCTGCTCCCCAAGATGCCTCCAGCCTTTTATGGGCACTTTATATGTATAATGCTCTTAAGAATTCACAGCATTTTTAGTTTCTTCAGAAAAGTGTTTTAGAGGATTCCATTGCTTGGTTTTGTGTTACCAGCTTCAGTAATCACATAAGACTGTTTTTGACTAGATGAAAATTACCCTTGAAGTTCTGGAAAATTTTATAGATGATAATATAGATATCTATTTCACTATTATGTCTGTAATTGGCATTCCATTTTCTCTGAGGACAGGGGATGTAGGCACTGGATTAATCTCTAAACCTCATTTCAGCTTTGTTCATAATAAAATGTTATCAGAACTATAAACTGTTAGGAAAATTAGTTTGATTTATGCTTGCTTCTACTTGCCTATCCTCTGAGACAGTTGCTAATGCAAAAGAAAGTTTTGGTGGGGTAATAACACACAAGCATCATTGGTTGGGAAGTTTACTTTCCAGATTAATAGCATCTGAAATTCTATTCAAATGTCCTTATGTCATGGTGTAGGTATAAAATAAAAATAATTACATGATTGATTATTTTACCTTGAAAAAATAGTGGTAATGCAAAATTTGAAGTCCTGTAGATGAACATTTCTTAGGATGGCAGTATATTTCATTCTAATGGAAGGCAGTATTCGAATAGAGCTTTTATGTTAGAACCATATGGAAATGCCATTTTTGTTGGTCACATAATGATAATTTCATATGGTTCAATCTAAGCAAATTGCTTGAACAGACCACACATAATAAGCATGATATTTTTAAATAGCAAAATCATAGATTGTTCTCATTGTGCTGGGTGAGTAGGAAAGAGGTGGAGATAGTACAGCATGTTGGATCACGTGGACAGGAAACAAGAGAGTCAACTGTTGTGCCCTGTGGGCAAACAGGCCAACTATCAAACCTTCATCCCTACCCTACCTTACCAGCATCAAATGTGTTCACAGGTGCATTGAGGTATTAAAGTCTGAATCAGTCTGGACTCAGAGGAGTCAGCTAATCCCAGCATGACAAGAAGGTGCAGTAAGCTTTGTAACCTCCGTGAAAATTCAACAGGACTAGTGTGAGCTGTGTAAATCGTGGCTGATGGTGCTACTTGAATCCAAACTTACAGTAACTGCAGTCAGACAGACAGATGCTTCTTGCTAGCATCTGGCTTGGTACTGAAACAGCATGATATGCACAAAAAATCATCATGGAAAGATTCAGAACTGTAATAAAAGGTGAAGTTCCTTATGCCTATTCCTAGTCTGGGGTGGGACCTATAATATTTATTTGGTGCTTTGTAGAATAATTCCAGGAAAACTCTGATTTTTTTTTCTTACAGGTAGATGTGTGTGCTTTACCTGTTGTATCACTTGACAACTGCTTTGAATTTATGAGGCAACACACCTCAGTGTGGAACAAGGCCAAAGATCTCTACCTGAAATGTAGCTGGGTTTCTAGAATTAGTTGTTCTAGTTGTTGGCACAAGTAGCCATTGTAAATTTGAAAAATCACTGAGCCTCAGGTTCTACATGTCTGTTGGCTATTTTTCTTTTCCAAATATGATATCTGTGGTGTATTAAGAAGAGGTACATCACAGACCACATTATGCTCTTGAACACAGAGCTCTGACTTCACACAACAGACAGATAAAAGGGGAAGCAGCACAAAACACAGTCATTCCTTTTTTGTTCTGTGTGCAGAAATTGTTTCTGAATATGGTCATGCTAGTTGAAGAGCGGAAATATAAAAGGCAAAGCCACACAGAGTTTCAGAATTATTCTCAAGTGGCTTTCCTTGTTCGCTAGGGAAAACACAGAGGGTAACTAGTGCACCAAATACAGAAAATAAAAGTTTAACTTACAGATCCCAAAGAAATGTGTCACAGTGTTCTGTGGAAAGAAGTTGGATTTATACCTTTGGCTGACTCTGAATGATTGTAAGGTATTGTCTGCAGATGAGTCTTCAGAGAACATTTAGATGGCAACAACTGGTTGAAAATCAACCCAATATGGGTCGGGTGCTGTGGTTTATGCCTGTTATCCTAGTACTCAGGGAGGCCGAGGCAGGAGGATTGCTGGAGCTCTGGAGCTTGAGACCAGCTTGAGTAAGAACGAGACCCTGTCTTTACTAAAAATAGAATAATTAGCCAGGTGTGGCAGGTACCTGTAGTCCTAGCGACTTGGGAGGCTGAGGCAGGAGGATCCCTTAAACCTAGGAGTTTGAGGTTGCTGTGAGAGAAGGTGACACCATGACACTCTACCCAGGGGACAGAATGAGATTCTTTCTCAAAAAAAAAAAAAAAAAAAAAAAAAAAAGACTGAGGGCATTATGGACATACTCATGAGTGTGAGAAGCTATTAACAAGAACAATTCTGAAAACAGCCAAGGAGGAAGGATAGCTTGGATCATTACAGGCATACATTTCTTTCTACAAAGTTTCCTTTTGTCAAAAAGATTAGCTGATTTTAAAAGATTTCAACTAATCTTTGCTTAAGAGATTATCTGCTACCTGTCATTCAAATAGTCATTTTAATATCCACTGAAAACATCAATTCTATACTAATGGAGACATCATAAAAATCTAACATTATTTTTTGCACTTAGTGTACTTTTGGTGTGAAGATTATGATTTAATTTTTATACATTGTGCACATTTTGATCCCACGTGTTTATTTTTTACTTATAATTTTTTTATTAAATCATATGTGTGTACATTAATGCAATCATGGGGTACAATGAGCTGGTTTTATATATAATTTGGAATATTTTCATCGAACTGGTTAACATAGCTTTCATGGCGTTTTCTCGGTTATTGTGTTCAGACATTTGTATTCTGCATTTAATAAGTTTCACCTGTACCCTTCTAAGATGCACCATGGTGTGGACCTACCAATTACTGTCCCTCCACCCATCCACCCTGCTCCCCTCCCTTGCCCCTTTCCCCATATTCTTATGCTATAGATCCCACATGTTTATTATGTAAGAAAAAAAAAAGGAGAAGTGGAAGCAAACTTCAGGGTACTGACATCCTCTGTGCATGAGAAAATAATGCTAGAAAAAAGTTATGGCAAATCTTCAGACAAGTAGAGTCGACGTGATTCCTCTACAATTTGAATCACTTAAAAACCACGTGGCATTCATTAGAAACACCCTCTGCTTCTGGTCCAGTTGCTTAGATCACATGAGCATTATTAGAAAATTTTGAGGAATTAAGATTTGAATGCATTATTGTAATTATTTTAGATAAAATCAAATTGGTTGCAAACATACTTCCTTGAGGGCAGGTTTCTGGTTTTATTTCTTAGTGATTTCATCTGCCTGGTCAGAGCAAGTGCAAATATTCATCATCCTACTGAGTGAATTTCACTTATCTTTCTTCTACTTCGGCAATGCAAACAGTAACGTAAATGCAGCCAGCTTCTTCCACACAGCCTAACATCAGTAGATAGCCTAAGGTTGTGAGAGCAGGCATGCAAATTGCAGTACCTGTCCCTGTTGGGTGAATGAAGTGGTTGTTTGCAAGATCAACATAGCAAATTGCAGCATATTAACCACATAGTTGTATTTTAGCCTCACTCTTAAGATTTTTCTATATATCATATTCATGTTTAAATTTCTAAGACAGGGCTGATGAAAGATTGGAGACAATAGGATTTCAAATCTTTACTGCTTTCTAAAATGTTTTCAACTTCTGTCTTCTCTCTTGACAACCTTGGATGTCATTTTATAGATAAGATTGAGCTCTGTATCACAGGCATGCTTTACATGCCTTAATTGTCTTTTTTTACCACCTCCAAAATCCATATGTGTACCCACTGGTCCTTTGTTACTTCTTTTGTAGGTAAAAATCATCCCCCTGTCCTTGCTAAGTCTGAAGCTGCTATCTGAGCCCTTGATTCCATTTCCCTGTCCTCTCACTTGATCACACTTTATGTGTAACCTCCAGTCCCTTACCTGTCTTCAATTTTGCCATCTGTGTTTCCTCCCCCTCCTCTGCCTCTATACACAGAGAAAACTCTAAACAAGTTTTCTGGTGCAAACTACTTTGCCTGGATTCCACTACCATCATGAATTCTAAGAAGTATCTCAGTAGAGTGCAAGATTTAAAAATACAGAATCTATAGCTAGGCTGCTTGGGTTCAATTCCAGTTCTGCTTTTTATCTGTGTAATGTGAACAAATTTTCCCTCTCTAAAATGGGCTTAACCACAACAGTAGTGTGCTTTTAAAAACACCCTTGGGGCAGGGGTGAGAGGAATCCCTGATTTGTGAGGGTGCCATTTTCTGTTGTGTAAATACTCTCACCCTGGCTGATTCAGGCTACCAATTTGACTTCACCGAACTCTTGAGTTGGGATGAGATCCTCTCATTCAGCTCTGGGGAGAGAGCACCAGATAGCTCAAGCACCCCACCAAGTCTCCCTTTTACAGGGTTACCGTGATGACTGGGATAAAATAAGCAAAGCGCTCAGAACAGGACCTGTTATAGAGTAACTGGTAAGTACTGGCTATTATCTCTTCACAGGGAGAATTGTTTTTTTTTTTTTTGAGACAGAGCCTCAAGCTGTCACCCTAGATAGAGTGCTGTGGCATCACAGCTCACAGGAACCTCCAGTTCCTGGGCTCAAGCGAGTCTCCTGCCTCTGCCTCCCAAGTAGCTGGGACTACAGGCACCCGCCACAATGCCCTGCCATTTTTTGGTTGCAGCTGTCATTGTTGTTTGGCGGGCCCGGGCTGGATTTGAACCCGACAGCTCAGGTGTATGTGACTGGTGCCTTAGCCCGTTGAGCCACAAGTGCTGAGCCTCACAGGGAGAATTTAAAAAGTGTCTTTACCAGTCATTTACTTAAACCATCAGGAGCTTTGTAGGGATAGAACATGGACTTTGCAGCTAAATAAATTTCATTGAATATTTATTCACTGTGTGTTTGAGACTATTTAAAGTTAATATGTAAGATAGGGATGATAATGTCTACATTTAGGGTGGGAAAAATTAAATTAGATAATATACGTAAAGTACTTAGAACATAAAAAAATGATCATTAAATATTTGCTTACATTTTCACACTCTACTGAAATTACCTTCGGATGTATCACAACAATGCAAAAAATGTATAAATACAGTGATTTCTCAGTTCTTCTCCTGGGCCTTTTTGCATTATTTCACATATTTTATTACTCTTTCTCTGAACTTTAATATTGAATCCTTTTAATTTTCTTCTCTCTTTGCTTTCATTCTGTCTACTTAGTTGATTTCTCTTCCTCTTTCTGTCCTCTGAAGGCAGATAATCTCTCCAGTTCTTTCCCTCTCTCTTTCTTGTTTTTTGCTTCTTCTTCTACCTTGTCTACTGCTCCTGCTTAGGTGTTTACCTGTTAGCCACACTTGGTCTCCAGTGCTGACATCTCATTTGAGCTCCATCAGGCATTTTAATTAGAGCACTCAAATTCAACAGGATTTTACCAGAGATAATTCCCCCACCATTGGTTGGCAGGATCCAACAATGCTCATGACAATTTTCAAATGGCATTTTCTCATAAATATTTTGCAAGTATTTTTTCCATAAACCCATGTTTATTTCCCATAATAATTTCTTATTTTCATCTCCAAATGCTCATATGTCACTCCATTTAGGAGGCCTTTCATGACCGAGGACTATTCTATCTGAAATAGTTCTCATAAGCCACGCTACTATTTAATCCCTTACCTTGCCTTTTCTTTCTTCCTAACACCTACATGGGACGATTAATGGATATTGACTTGACTCTTGACTGACCCTGACACTGGAATGGGGAGACTTTAATGAGGGGAAAGGTTTTCTGGAGCTCCAGTGCCTAGAATAGTATTGGACAAAAGGAGGTATGCAATAACTGTGCTAATGAAACTAATTAATATTTGGCTTTAGAACCTCATTCTTTTTTTATCAACTTCAAGCTCAGAGTTAACCCTATCCAAATCATGGCATACTATCATGATTAGTTCATGAAAGGCCTACCTCTTGTTTTGTTACTTTAAAAAAAAAACACTTTATATAATCCACACTCTATTTCTCTTTTACTTCTTTTTCCTCTTAAGGCATTCACTGTAATGAATTTAAAATATTTCTTTGGATGTATATCTTCTTAAAAAGTGTTTTGCATATGTGTGTTTTACATTTTGGTGTTACAGAGCTACAGTTCACATTCTGCTTTTTATATATGGTTTTTCATTGTTATGTTTTCCATAGAGCTCTGTTTTGAGTACTGAATGGTATTAGTATACATGTATATATTTTTAAACCTTTGCACTCCTTTACAGGTATAGATACTGAGGTTAACCTAAATTTTGCTGCCAAAACTAATTAAGGTAACCATCTATATATATATATACTCCCTCATAGATTTGTACGAGAGTTTTATGGTATACAGATCTCAAAGTAGGATTGTTAGACTGTAGACTATAGGCATAATACGCTTCTCTAAAGACTAACATAATGTTTTCAAGAATAGCCATACTAGTTTGTACTGCCATCAGCACTGCATAAAAACCCTATATTTACATAGTACAATCTTCTCTTACATTAAATTATGCAATCAAGGGGTATATATGCTTATTTTACTTTGTGTTTGCTTTCATAACTAATAAGGTCCTTGTAATTCATTTAAGATTTTCCATCTGTAAACTGCCTATTCATGTTTGTCATGCATTTTTACTTTTTCTTGTTGAATAGGAGATATTTGCATGCCTTAGTTATTAATTCCATAATAGTTTTAGAAATTGCAACTATTTTCCCCTTTTCTCTTACCTGTGAAATATTGTTCATGGTTATTTTTTGTTGAGTATAAATCATTCAAATTTTTCAAATATAGAAATCAGCATCTAAACTTATGGCTCATGCTTTTTAAGTCTGTGTATAAGGTAATTCTCCAACCCAAGGTCATGAGGATGATTTTACTATGTTTAGTTCTACTGGATCTTTCACATTTGGGAATTCACCCCCTTCCCTTCACTTTCCTGACAGAGTCTCACTTTGTCACCCTCAGTAGAGTTCTGTGGTGAAGTAGCTCGCAGCAACCTCCAACTCTTAGGCTCAATCGATTCTCTTGCCTCAGCCTCCCTAGTAGCTGGGACTACAGGCGCCTGTCACCATGCCCAGCTTTTTTTTTGTCTAGCAGACCTGGGCTGAGTTTGAACCTACCAGCTCCGGTGCACGTGGTTGGCGCCTTAACCACTGAGGTAGGAGCACCCAGACTATTTTCTTAGTCATTTTCTTAATTACCACCTATTAAACAATCCCTCATTTCTCCATGATTTTATATTTATAGGAAAGTTACCAAGATGGCAGAGGGAGCTCTTGCATGCCCCTCACCCAATTGCTGTTTCTTTTTATGTCATCATCTTACATCACTGTGGTACATTTCTCAAAACTAAGAGACCAACATTGGCACATTAAAACTATTAACAAATCTTCAGACTTTTATTCAAGCTTTACGAATCTTTTTGTTACTGTACCTTTTCTGGTGTCTCCTTAATCTCCTCTGCTCTACGACAGCGTCTCCGCCTTCCTTGTTCCCTCTGACCTTGACGATTTTGAGGAGTATAGTGAGGTATTTTGCAGCATGTTTTTTCTCTGGGCTTGTCTGATGTTTCCCTTATGATTACACTGTGTTTATAGATATTGGGGGAGAATACCACAGAAGTAAACTACTCTTCATCACATAATATCTGCAGATACATGATATCCACATGAGATCAGTGGTAATGTTAACCTCAATCATTGGTTGAATAGTGTCTCCCCAAAATTTATGTCTACCTAGAACCTCAGAATGTGACCTTATTTGGAAACAGAGTCTTTGAGAATGTAATTAGTTAAAGATGGATTTAGAGTGGGCCTTAAATCCAATCACTAGTGTCTGTATAAAAGAAAGAAGAGGGAGATGTGGATACAGATAGAGGAGAAAAGAGATCATGGAAAATACATGAAACTACATAACCAGTGTTATGCTGCCGTAGCCAAGAAAACATGCAACCACCAGAAACTGGAAGAGACCAGCAAGGATTTCCCCCAGAGAGAGTGACACTGTGATTTTGAACTTCTCGTTAGTGTTTAGCATTGTTAGGGAATTCATTTCTGTATTGTTAAGCTATCAGGTTTGTGGTAATATTTATGGCAGCCCTAAGAAACCAATACTGTTTGGTCAGGTTTCTTCACTATAAAGTTCCTATTTTCCCCCTTCCATTATTTATCCTTTGGAAACAAGTCACTGAGTACAGCCAACATTTGAAGGATGGGGAGATTAAGCTTTATTATCTTGAAGGAGGGAGTCTCTGCCTGCATTATTTGGAATGCCCCCACAGAGATTTGTCTCTTCTACCTTATTTATTTACTCAGTTATTTATTTATATCACTATTGATGCAGGACAGGGCAGCCCTACCACCGCCACCTTGGCCCTGGTGGTGCTGATGCTGTGGTGGATGGAGAAACCAGCTTGCCAGAAGGGTCGGACACCTGCGGAAGACACTGGTTCCTTGCTGTCTCCTTCCCGTGTTCTTCTGGCTAGTCCATTTCATGGATGGAGCCTTGCTGTCTCCTCCTCCTGCACATCTGACTGGTCAATATCATGTCAGTTTTCAGGGCCTGGGTCTTCATTGGATAGCTGGCTGTAACTGATGAAGACCCATGCCCTAAGAAGTTCCAGCAAAACAACTCCTTGGGACTATGTAAACCCCTGAGCAGAGAGCTCAGAGGCAGACCTCGGCTGGACCTCAGAGAGGGAACAGGAGAGCTTGTTCCTCTCTGGGCAGACCTTGGCTGGACCTCGGAGAGGGAACAGGAGAGCTTGGTCCCCTCCAACGCAGACCTCAGCTGGACCTTGGAGAGGGAGCAGAAGAGTTTGTTCCCCTCCAGGGTCCTCTTCGCCTGGAGGTTTGGTTTTTCCTCTTGTAATTCTTCTTTCTTGTAAATAAATCCTGACTTACCACCACTCTTGTGGTCCATCGATTCCTTCTTTGAATCGCTGAGACCAAGAGCCTGAAATTCCGGTATCACTGTGAACTTAAGTACATTTATTCTATATTTTGTGATGTAATCTAACACTAGCATTATTTATTTTATCCTTCAACTTATTCCATTTGTGGCCAATGGTTGTGCAGGCTGGCCCCTGTGTCTTTTTGACATGTCCTCATTTTTTTTCTTTTTTGTGAGCACTTCTTTCCTTTATTGTCTCAATTTTTGGGGTGTGTTTTAAATTATTTATTTATTTATGTGATATTGATAGATAATGGTCATACATAAGTTGGGGATACATGCGACATTTTGATACGGGTATAAATGCATAATGAATAGATTTTTGTGGCCACTAGTCGCCTACCACGCATCTAAATGCTACTTTGTGCTTTCTACTCTGATGTATTAATTTCCCTGTGTGTGCCAGTATCATGCTTTTATTACTTTGGCTTTGTAGTTTGTCTTCACATGTAGCAAAACGAGTTCTGCTTTTCTCCCGGATGTGCTGTTCTTTGTTTTCCAAATCACCTTAACAATCCGTAAACTTGTATCTTGTTATACATTTTTGATTAAGTTTGTCAAATTTCCCCTATGAATTTTGTAGGGATCTTGGTTTGAATTCCATTCGTTTTATGTGTTAGTTCTGGCAGAATTGATCTCGTTGCAATATGAAGTCATCCTAACTGTGGCCATGTTTTAACTTTTCTCTACATGATATCTAAAATTTTCCATTCACAGTATTATTTAGAAAAAGCTTTTAAATAAAGTCCCTGGGATCTGTAGCCATTATCTGTGTCAGGTATGATTGCTCAGATAATCCAAACCTTATTTTCACCCCCTTCTCTAGTTACTGAGAGTGCCCTAATGAAATAAATTTATTTCCTAGCTTGGAGTGGACTTGTGATATACTTCTGCCAATAGAATATAAACTACACTCACACTTTCACAAGAAAGATAAACCACAACTATAGCCCAAGATGATGGTGGGAAGAGGAGGGAGCTGGGATGGGAGGGAGAGATTTGAAGGAAGGAGGGGTAAACGGTGGGACCATTCCTATGGTTCATATTGCAAGGGTACATGTCAAATCTATTAAGTATAGAGTATAATTATCTTAACCCAATAATTAAGTAAATGAGGTGAAGGCTATATTAACTAGTTTTATGTAAGCATTCCTAGTTGTATATTTAATCAGTACATTGTACCCCATAAAGGCATCAATGTATACATGATCTGTGTTTTATGACTTAAAAAAAAAAAAAGAATGGGCTAATCTTAATCTATCTACTTTTAGATGATATCTCAAAGTAGGTTTGATTTGCATTTCTCTGATGATTAAAGATGATTAATATTTTTTCATGTGTCTCTAGGCTGAGTGCCTGTCTTCATCAGAGAAGTTTCTCTTCAGGTCCCTTGCTCACCCTGAGATGGGATCATCTGTTCTTTTCTTTCTCTGTGGATTCTGGTTATTAAACCTTTGTTGGAGACATAACTTGCAAATATTTTCTCCCATTGTGAGGGCTGTCTGCTTGCTTTACTTACTGTATTCTTCAATGTGCAGAAGCTCTTTAGTTTGATCAGGTCCCAGTAGTGTATTTTTGGTGTTGCTTCAATTGCCCGGGGAGTCCTCCTCATAAAATATTGGCCCAGGCCGATTTCTTCAAGGGTTTTCCCTGCACTTTCTTCTAGTATTTTTATAGTTTCATGTCTTAAGTTTAAATCTTTAATCCAGTGAGAGTCTATCTTAGTTAATGGTGAAAGGTGTGGGTCCAGTTTCAGTCTTCTGCAGGTCGCCAGTTCACCCAGCACCATTTGTTAAATAGGGAATCTTTTCCCCACTGAATGTTTTTAATTGGCTTGTCAAAGATCAAATAGAGGTAAGTAGCTGGGTTCATCTCTTGGTTCTCTATTCTGTTCCATACATCTACTTCTCTGTTTTTGTGCCAGCAACATGATGTTTTGATCACTATTGATTTATAGTATAGTCTGAGGTCTGGTAGTGTGATTCCTCCAGCTTTGTTTTTATTTCTGAGTAATGTCTTGGCTATTCGAGGTTTTTTCTGATTTCATATGAAACGAAGTATTATTTTTTAAGATCTTTAAAGTATGGCAGCAGAGCTTCAATAGGGATTGCATTAAAATTATATATTGCTTTGGGTAGTATAGACATTTTAACAATGTTGATTCTTCCCAGCCATGAGCATGGTATGTTTTTCCATTTGTTAACATCTTCAGCTAGTTTCATAGTTCTCTTTATAGAGATCTTTCACGTCTTTTGTTAGGTAAATTCTCAAATATTTTATCTTCAT
>CAUYRH010018088.1:0-13966 GCA_963574655.1 Perodicticus potto
AAGTCATAGTTTTACATACGATTTTAGAGACTGGATTATTGTTTTTTTGGAACTTGAGACTTTTTAGTTTTAATAGATTTTACTAGAGAGATGTTACAGTTGCTGGAAACACCTAAAAATGTTATGGATTATATTGCTCGACTTCTACCTCAGATTCTTCTTTGTTCCATGACTTAGTAATGCTTTGAATTTGTGTATTTTTCTTATTTGATCCCTAGGAGTTCTGTCTTTGTTTTACAGAAAAATAAAATTTTTAAATAGAAAATGCTTGCTTTTATTTTGTAAGGTACTGGGGTATCCATATATTCAGATGGGCTCATTCCTAAAATTCTACAGAGGTTAGTACAATCAGCTCATGAATGCATAGCTATACTTACTTGTGTTGTTATGTAACTATGGCGCTATTTACTTTTGTTCCGTCATTGTGGTACTTAATCTGTAGGTATGAGTCAACTCCACAATTTTCTTAACTTTTTAGAAGGAAATCAAGAATAAAACTGTAAATGAAGGAACAGTCATCTTCAGTTTCAGTGTCTTGATCTGTGGTAGGTGGCATTAGGGTGCACATCATGTTATACAAACTCTAAGAATTTTTGCTAACTTAAACACGTCAGGTCAAAATTCACATGTTATACAAAGTTTAACTTCAAACTTTTAAAAAAATATCTGGGCTCCCTGGTCCTCTCATTTGTCAGACAGCCGCTTCTAGCGCAGCACTAGCTGCATCCCTGAGGCACCATGGTGAAAGTGAAGGTCGGAATAAACAGCTTTGGTCATATTGGGTGCCTGGTCACCAATATAAATAAAAGCTGCTTTTAACTCTGGCAAACTGGATATTGTCACCATCAGTGACCCCTTCATTGACCTCAACTACATGGTCTACATGTTCCAGTATGATTCCACCCATGGCAGATTCCATGGCACAGTCAAGCTTTCTGTTCCTATGGAACAGGAAGCTTGTCATCAATGGAAATCCCATAACCATCTTCCAAGAGCCAGATTCCATCAAAATCAAATGGGACAAGGCAGGCGCTAACCACATTGTAGAGTCCACTGGTGTCTTCACCACCATGGAGAAGGCTGGAGGTCACCTACCGGTGGGTGCCAAAAGGGTCATCATCGCTGCCCCTTCTGCTCATGCTCCCACGTTTGCGAAGGGTGTAAACCAGAAGAAGTACAAAAACAGCCTAAGCATTGTCAGCAATGCCTCCTGCAACACCAACTGCCTAGCCCTCTCGGCCAAGATCATCCGTGACAACTTTGGCATTGTGGAGGGACTCATGATCACAGTCCATGCCATCACTACCACCCAGAAGACTGGATGGCTCCTCTAGGAAGTTGTGGTGTGATGGTCACGGGGCTCTGCAGAACATCATCCCTGCTTCAACTGGTATAGTCAAGGCTGTGGGCAAGGTCATCCCTGAGCTGAATGGGAAGCTCACTGGCATGGCCTTCTGTGTCCCCACTGTCAACATGTGGGTTGTGGATCTTACCTGTCATCTGGAGAAGGCTGCCAAGTATAATGACGTCAAGAAGGTGGTGAAGCAGGCATCAGACGGCCTCCTGGGCTATACCGAGGGCCAGGTCGTCTTCGATTCCAACAGTGACACCCATTCTTCTACTTTTGTTGCCGGAGTTGGCATTGCTGTCAACCACCACTTTGTCAAATTCATTGCCTGGTATGATAATGAATTTGGCTACAGGCAACAGGGTGGTGGACCTTATGGCCCACATGGCCTCCAAGGAGTAAGAGCCTTCGGACCACCAGCCCCAGACAGAGCACGAGAGGAAGAGAGAGAGGCCCTCAGCTGCTGGGGTGCCCCTGCCTACTCAATCCCCCACCTTACTGAGAATCTCCCCTTGACAGTTCGGGAGATATTCTTCAGGGGAGGAGGGAGAACTGGGAGGGGCCTAGGGAGCCCCACCTTGTCATGTAACATCAATAAAGTTGCCTCTATTCAGCCAAAATGTGTGTGTGTGTGTGTGTATCTCTCTGAAGTAATGCTGCATTTTGACTCTTCTTTCTTTTTTGGTGTTTAATGTGGGGTGATTTCATAGTTTTTTTTTGTTTGTTTGTTTCTTTGAGAAAAGAGTCTCACTTTGACGCCTTTTGGTAGAGTGCTGTGGTGTCACAGTTCACAGCAACCTCCAACTCTTGGGCTTAAGTGATTCTCTTGCCTCAGCTTCGCGAGTAGCTGTGACTATAGGCACCCCCCACAATGCCTGGCTATGTTGTTGCAGTTGTCACTGCTGTTTTTAGCTGGCTGGGGCCGGATTCATACCCACCACCCTTGGTATATGTGGCCAGTGCTCTACCCACTGAGCCACAGGCGCAGCCCTGATTTCATAGTGTTAACCTTCACTTACAGATAGACACGTTTATTGCTTGCTTCCTTATCTAGAAATACAGTGATGCTGTATTTCAGTACAGCATTCTGAAAGAATGAACTTCTTTCAGAGAGATCATCCTATTTCACATTAACTTTAATTGCTATAATGGTTTTATTCAAAAAAAAATTTTTTAAAAAGATTTATGCCACTTCACTCCTAATTTTTAGTGATTAGCCCATTTATTAATAGACTTAGATGAGCTTTTTGGTTTTTTATTCTGTCCTTCATACCTATTGAAAAGGGTTTATTTGGTTTAAGGATGATACTAAGAGTTCAAGTTTCTGTAGTCCCAGCTACTCAGGAGGCTGAGGTAAGAGAATCGCAGGAGCCCAAGAGCTGGAGGTTGCCATGAGCTGTGACGCCACGGCACTCTACCGAGGGCGACAAAGTGAAACTATCTCTTAAAAAAAAAAAAAAAAAAAGTTCAAGTTTCATCATAAGCCAAAAGAATTTCTGCCTTTTGCTTTGTTGATCTTAGTACCCCACACTAGGTCCTTGAGATTGACTTCTCCAGGTACTTGTCTGTGCTCTGGATCCATCTTTTCCCTCTGTCCCCTTTCCTGAAGAGCCACCTTTTCAGGTAACTATTTTATTGGAAAGGATCTAGTAAATCAGGTATTCACACTGAGATGTATTAATAAAATTTTAGCTGTAAGGTAAGGATTTTCCTTGTATCCTTCTAATTGTTAACAGTAGCCAACAAGCCAGTGCTATCCCATAAAGATAGCTCTTTTTTTAATTTAATTTTTTAAAATTTCAGTAGATAGGCTCAGTACCTCTGGCTTAAGCAGCTAAGGCACCAGCCACGTACACCTGTGGGTTTGAATCCAGCCCGGGCCCAACAATGACGGCTGCAACCAAAAAATAGCTGGGCGTTGTGGCAGGCGCCTGTAGTCCCAGCTACTTGAGAGGTGGAGGCAGGAGAATCGCTTGAGCCCAGGATTTGGAGGTTGCTGTGAGCTGTGATAGAACGGCACTCTACACAGCTTTAGGCTCTGTCTCAAAAAAAAAAGAAAAAAAAAATTTCCAGTAGATTTAGTAGGTACAAGTGGTTTTTTTGTCAGGGCTTTTATTAGAGTACCTATCACCTGAATAGTACACATTGTACCTGATAGATAATTTTTGATCTTTCACCCACCTGCAACCCTCCAAAGACAGGTTTCAATTCAATACTACAGATATTTAGCCTAGACTGAGTCAGCAGTGGTCTGACTGCACCCTAGGATCATCTCTGAAAGCACAGAGGAGTTAGTAACAAATATCTATCAACTGATAAAGCACAGGCACTGACCACTTGCTGCAGTAGCTGACGTAGCTTTAGAGGAGGACTCTGTGCTGTGTCGGCTGTTGACACTGATTAGGTACATGTATTGGTACAAAGAGGGTTGGAGAGAGGGATGCTTCTCAGGCAGCTCAGTAGAGGTTATTTTCCAACAGTGTTTACATATTTTAACATGTATAGCTAGGTTGCATATGGCCTGAGCATCAGCCCTGCTTGAAAAAGTGGGAAGAGCCTTTCAGCATGCTGTATGAGTAATCTATGTGGTGGTATGTTTTGTTTGTTAATAGCAGTCACTATCAGACTGCTGTCTGTATGCTTAAAACCAGGAAGAAATAAAAAAATTCTGCCTTAAATAAGACAGAAAATAACATGAAAAAAAAGATAATTTAAGAGTGAAAACAATTAAAATAGTGTCAAGCAGAATTAATTTCAAATAGTCTGCTGTCATAGCATACAGTATTAGGCACGAATCTTGGCTTCCAGTTCTGTCCTTACAGGGTATGTGACTGTGAGAAAGTCACTTAAACTCTGACCTTACTAGCCCACCTATAAAAATGGGAACCCTCTCGGGGTTATAAAAATAAATGACCAAAGGAAGAGCTTGAGAATAGAACTAGAGTTTTAGGCATCAAACCTCCACATGGTAGGTACTGCATGAACATTTGTGGGATCAGTGGGAGGGAAGTACTTGGTGAATTATAAAGCATGGTGTTATTTTGAAGGCTATAGAGTAAATGACAGAGGTGAGGTTGGGCAGGAGACAGAAAATTGTGGTTGTTTCCTAATGTAGATTCAGACATGAACTAGCCAAAGGAGAGCAAATTATATCCTTTCGGAAATAAACACTTCAAATGTAGAGGAAAGAATGTATACAAATTGAGCTAAAATTAGTAGCATTTGCTCCTTGGAAATTGGCACTTGCTTTAGAACGTCAGATGTTAATTATTAAACACATCAGATCGATGTCCTTTTGAGGACGGCTTACTGAGGACATGAGGTAGACTTTTAATTTATTATTTTATTTTTGAGACAGTCTCACTGGGCAGAGTGCATGGCATCATCATAGCTCACAGCAACCTCAGTCAGTCTCTGGGGTTCAAGCAATCTTCTTGCCTCAGCCTCCAAGTAGCTGGGACTACAGGTACTCACCACAACACCCAGCCAATTTTTCTGTGAGACAGTTTTTGTTTGTGTGGGTTTTTTTTTCTTTTTTTCCCATCAATCAGCCTTTATTCTTTTTTTTTTTTTAAGGTTTTATCTATGAAATTTTTTTTTTTTTATTGTTGGGGATTCATTGAGGGTACAAGAAACCATGTTACACTGGTTGCATTTGTTGGGTGAAGTCCCTCTTACAATCGTGTTTTGCCCCCAAAAAGTGTGGCACACACCAAGACCCCACCCCCCTCACTCCTTCCCTCTCTCTGCTCTTCCTTTCCCCACCCCTCCCTCATTCTTTCTCTCTCTGCTTTCCCCTTCCCTCACCCCCACCAAGTCAATAATTGTCATTAGTTGTCCTCATATCAAACTTGAGTACATGGGATTCATGCTTCTCCACTCTTGAGATGCTTTAGTAAGAATAGTGTGTTCCACTTCCATCCAGGTTAATACAAAGTGTTTGTGTTTTGTTTTTGAGTGCTAGATTTGGGATGTGAGTGCAGATTCAGGGCTATCCAAAATATAATAACCTTGAGTCACTGCTCTGAGATTAGTTTTTGGGTTCTTGATACCATTTAGGAAAAAAGATATCTGGGAAGATTTCTAGCATAGTGTTTTAGTTTCCAAAGCTGCAGTCCTTGTTACATAATGCTCAAAAGACAAAGATGTAATTTTCCCTTTATTTCACTTTTATTAATCTAAAGGAAGACTTAGGACTTTATGATAGAATTAAGAGTAATGAAAAGTCATTTATATGTTTAAAATACTAAAAGGGAAGGATGTGATCTTTTTTCCTGAAGATTACTGACAGCACTAATTTTCAACTCTAATAAAAGTACTATACTTTGTTCCTAAATGTAATTATTTTTATCCCTTAAACATTTTCTTAGACTTTCTATTCCATTCAATTCATTCAACCCAAACACAGATTTGGCAGTGTATGGAAATCTATGGTCTAGGCCTTTGACTTCTTTTAATTAGCACCATTGTCTATAGTGAAAGGGAATTTTTTTTTCATTAGGAATAAGTACTCCCAGCTTGAGGTGGTCTGTATTACTGTTGGATTTCAGTTAGCTGGAAATGTTACTTCTGAAAGCACTTTATTATGACAGACAAATGAGATATTACATAGAAACTGTGTTCTTCACGTCTTCTTGAAATACCTATTTGGATTAAGAGCAACCAGAGAACATACTTCTGACACTGGTGGAAGTTAATATTGTTAAATTTAGATGAATACATCAGGATTCAGATATATCCAGATATGACAGCTGATATATTTAAACAAGTTTTTCTTCTGGGTCTTGCTATATTATAGAATGAAGTCAACAACAAGATTTAAGTAGTAGATAATACCACTGGATCTCAAGGTAGCCTTTAGAGCAAGTATTTCCTCTTTTCTAGAAGTTTGTTTGATAAATGCCAGGACCAGCTTTTGAGGAAAATCAGGATGGGAATAGAGATCCCTTGACCTGTGGACATTCTGGGAAAGAATGGCCCTGGGCCAAGCTGGCTGCTTGCGTCTGGGATCAGAAGGGTTGCTGTAAGTCAGATCATGCCCCAGTGAGGAGGAAGTAATGCTTTAGCTGCTGTAACACTGGAGGCCTCTGGCCCTGGAGAAATATTCTACCCCTGAGGAATTCAGTTATCAGTGCCGTCAGCCTGGAAAAGTGGAAATGAGCTGTGGATTATACCTCTCAGATTTAAAGGCTTAAAGGGTGGGATAGGAGGCGCAGGTTATCAAAGACACAAGTCCTCCCTCAAAACTAATGTGTGGCCTCGGCGCCTGTGGCTCAACAGGCTAAAGTGCCAGCCACATACATCTGAGCTCGTGAGTTCGAATCCAGCCCTGGCCTGCCAAAACAATGATGGCTGCAACCAAAAAATAGCCAGGCATTGTGGTGGGCGCCTGTAGTCCCAGCTACTTGGGAGGCTGAGGCAAGAGAATTGCTTAAGCCCAGGAGTTGGAGGTTGCTGTGAGCTGTGATGCCACAGCACTCTACTCAGGTTGACAGCTTGAGGCTCTGTCTCAAAAAAAAACAAAAAACAAAAAAACTAATGTATGATTTGACTGCCCCGTTTCAGGGTTATACATGGAAAGCATAAAGGACACCGTACTGGGCTAGGCATATAACCAGTGCCCAGTCAGCATCAGGTTTGTGCCTACAAGACAGGAATGAGGTACTTCTTAGTTGAGTTGGGTGGGAGAAGCAGAGCTCACACATCTTTACCAGTGCCTTCATGGGCTGATGGGTTAATTCAGTTGGTGTTTCATTCCTGTCCCTAAGGGGCTCAGAGGGCCCCATGTATTAATTACCAGTTAGATTTTCTTTGGGTTTCAGTGACTTCTCCTGAGACAGCTTCAGGGGAATGATCTCATGGTTTTTTTCCACTACCAGTGCCTTTAACTCCCTAAAGAATCTCCAGCCTCTTTGTCTGAATTAGGTAAATAAAGCTGCTCTAATTGCTAATGGCCAGAGCTTTGTTGTTTGTGTATATTTTTCTCATTTAAAAATTTCCTTACCTCTGTACATTGTGTATGTTTATAAAATAATAAATTATTAAGTGAACAATACAAAAATGAATAATCTGCACCCAACCAGTGATTATGGCCTGTTGTGTATGCTTCTGTTTCTTTCTCCATAGCATGCAAATAAATATAAATTTGATGTACATTTATTTATTAAAGCAGGGTTATACATTTTTAATGTATATTTTATATATGCTCATACACAACTCTTTTCACTCAGCAGAATATAAAAGTCATCACTCCAAGTCAGTAGCTATAGATTAAAAATTAATGATTTGCTGGGCACAGTGGCTCACACCTATAATCCTAGCACTCTGGGAGGCTGGGGCAGGTGGATTGCTTGAACTCAGGAGTTCAAGACCAGCCTGAGCAAGGGCAAGACCTCATCTCAAACTGGCTGGGCGTAGTGGCAGGCACCTGTAGACCCAGCTGAGGCAACAGGATTGCTTGAGCCCAAGAAACTGAGGTTGCTGTGAGCTATGATGCTATGGTACTCTATTGAGGGCAACAAAATGACACTCTGTCTCAAAAAACAAAACAAACAAAAAACTAATGATTTAATTTTAATAACAGTATTCTATAGTATGGATTTACCACTGATTATTCTCCTATATATAGACACTTACCATTGGGGTTTTTTTTTATGTTCGCTCATACTAACAATGCTGCATTGCTCTTGTATATATATATTTGGTGCTTTTATTTCATGTGTTCTGTTAGGTTTTAAAAGATCTATATTTTTAATAAAGGCTGACACATTTTCTAAAGCTAGCAATTTACATTCCCACACCAACAGACAAGTATGCATGTACATACATATGCATGGACAACGTGGAGGTTGGGATGCCACCCCTGCACAGTCAAAAATCCATGTATAACCTTTAACTCCCCCAAATTTAACTACTGATAGCCTATTGTTGACCAGAAGCCTTACCAATGACATAAGCAGTTAATTCACACATATTTTGTACATGTATTATGAACTGTATTCTTACAATGAAGTAAGGTAGAGAAAAGAAAATGTTATTAAGAAAATCCTAATAAATGGAGAATATAGTTCACTAGTCCTTAAATGGAAGTGGATCATTACAAAGGTCATTATCCTCACTGTCTTCAAACTGAGTAGGCTGGGGGTGGGGGTGGTGTTGCTGTTGTGGGTGGCAGAGATGGGAGAAAATCCCAAGTGTAAGTGGACCTGTGAAGTTCAAACTTGTGCTGTTCAAGGGTCAACTGCATGCATTCCCCGCCCTGCAACAACACCAGCTTTTTTCTGGGTGGTCATAGGCTTTATCATATCTTTGAAATCAGATAACTTCACTAGGTTATGTCTCGTTGATTATTCTTTTTCATTGTGTCACCTGAGACACCACATACTTTCTGTAAATTCATCTCTTATTTCTTCAGTATTTTCTTGATATATCTTTAAATATTCTGTTCCATTTCTTTGGTCCTCTTCTTCAGGATCCCAATTTGGTTGTGATGGTTTTCCTTCCACTTCCATAGCTGCCATCTTCCTTTCTTTGTTCATGCTTCTCTATCTTGCCCTCTAATTTCCATACCATATTTTCAGCCTCTTCCCTGTAATGTTGTTTCCAAAATAGCTTATTCCTATGATGCTTTTTTACACTTTGAAACAATTTTCATAATATGCTTTTTAAAATTTTTTTGATGCTTTTATTTTTGTTTTAAAATTCCATTAGTCACATATCAGGTGCTCGGTAGCCACACACATTTGACATTATGGCTATAGCAGAAGAGCACTAAACACAGGCAGTTCTGTTGACTTGACTCACTGCCCTCTTCTCCAGTGGCCCCGTCCCCCAAGGCATCTCTGAGGAAAACCTAAGCCTTGGAAATGGTAGGAAAGCCACTGCGATGCTAAAACCACGTCACGGATGAGATGTTTCCTGTGGAGATGAGCAGGGAGTCTATGATCCACGGAGGCAGAGTTTGGGGATTCACCCCCGCTTAAACTCTATCTAGAGGAATGGACGGACCCTGGAGCAGACACCTAGGATTATAAAATGCTAAGACCCTTACCAACTGAATCATAAGGGTTGTCTGAGCAAAGTCTATGTGGGTGGAAGTAGTTGGTCCTACAGCCTGGGGAAAGGGAGTTCCTGTGCCACGAGGGATCACTGTCTCCAGTGTTGTCCAGGAGAGGAGCTGTGGCTGGTCAGTAAGATACAGTTAACCCATCTCTGCAGCAGAGAGCTCCAGACGGTCATAGCTCACTGCCCCTGCCCCCGATTTCCTGGCTTTGATACAAAGCATTCCAAGCAGCTCAGCTACTAACTGATAATTAAAAAGATTTCCCAAAGGGACAGAATGTGTTCACTATAGAATCTCACTATGTAGTCTATTTGGCAGGTTTGTTCTTCACTCTAGTTACATGTTGGCATCTTTTTTTTGCAGTTTTTGGCTGAGGCCGGGTTTGAACTCACCACCTCTGGCATATGGGGCCAGCGCCCCACTCCTTTGAGCCATAGGTGCAGCCCAGTATGTTGGCATCTTAATTAGAAATTAGCCCATGCCAATTGCCCTGCCCAATTGCATTTCCAAAATCACCGGCTACGTGAGATATCTGAAAGCTGCAGCATTAAGGGAGGTACTCAGGACCATGTCGACTCCACCATGCAACATATCCAGGACTCTGGAGTACCCAGCCAGCTGGCTCCCAATTAACAACTCTCTAGACAGAGCTAAACTCCTTAGCATATGAGGAGACTAAGCCTAAAGAATGCCTCTGAGAAGACCAGAAGGAGGATCACAGTGTGTGAGATTGGTAGGCATTGCAGGCAGATTTTCTAACAGTGCTTTTACTTCAAAAGGACACTAATTCCCTTCAAATCGGGGCTTTCTACTGTTGCATTATGGTGCCACCTTTTGGATGTAAATTGAAAATCTAGCTGCTTAAGTTCTTAGTCTACTCATGTTCATTAAACAATTGAATTTAGTAAACTGCGTTCTGAAAGTTTGACGGGTGCATGCGCACGCCAGCTCCTTCCTTGCGCCTCGTTGCCCTCCTGAAAGCAAGAAGGGTCACCAGCAGCTCTACTGGAGCCACCTGCAAAAAATTGGGCCAGGGTTCTCACTCTTGCTGTGTCTGCTCAAACTGGCCCTGTCCGATCTGGAAGTACGGCCTCAATACGTGCTGCCAGTGCTTCCATCAATAAGCGAAGGTCATTGGGTTCATTAAGTTGGACTAAGTAATTTTCCTCGAATGGATTATCCAGGGGGCCGCAGTGAAAGAAACCAACTCTTTGTACATAAAGTTAAAAAAAAAAAAACCCAAACAATTGAATTTAGGGCCATTTAAAATTTATATTCTGCATTACAGCTAAGGAACTACATAACCAAATCCCTGAAATCTGTGAGAGGAGACTGCTTATGGCCTCCTAAAGTTTGAGTTTTTAGCTGTTTGGAAGACATACTGCAAAGTGCCACCTCCATCTTCTGGTTCTCTCTCTCCATTCCCTAATTAAGAGAAGAACGTGGAATGGCTCAGAGAAACCAGGAGTCCAAAATCTTGGCTCCTGCCTCCAGGGCACAATGATCCAGGTTTTTCTTTCTCAAGGTCTGTCCAAGTATGGTGCAAAGTGCCTCACAGTGTTGGCAAGCTACTAAATAATAAATCATTTTTGCACAAGTAATTATCATGTATTAAGGTGGGTGTTAAACATCAGATGCAGGCTGGAACATCACCGTACTACTCAGCATAGTTGGGTAAATATCTTTCAAACACCTTTCATGGGCTGCCTCAAAGCCAGGATCCTCAGGACAACACAGAACAAGAAAAGCAGAGTAAAGGCACTTTATAGATTGCCTGGCCAATATTCACTTCAAATTAAAGCTCTAATCATGTCATTAGACAAATGTTATGCAGGTTGGAGATTCTGCATCCTTGGCGTTAGGTCACTGGGTCTACTTAAGTATTCATGAGGGAAGAAAGTGCAGCTGAGAACGAGGCATGAACTGAACCACAGTAGGTCAAGGTGCCCAGGCCTTAGCTGTGATCTGTCGCTAGTGCAGAATGGCCCTGTGTGGGACAAGAAGTTGTTAGACTGCTGAAGACTACCTCATTTACAGGGGTAGAAGGGAACTATGCTTGGGAATACAGCCCCCCAAGGACCAATTTCTTCCTACAGCAATAGTTTATTTTTTTTCTCCTTGCCTGCTTTTTTTTTTTTTTTTTAACTTTTACTGAAATTTAAAAACAAACATGAAGACTCCCCATGTCCCCATAACCCACCATCATCAACAGTGAATGGCCACAATTGGTCAAACAGTAGCTCCAAATCAAGACAGCTAGCAAGCTGGGAGTTTCTCCACCAGCACTCCTGGCCTTCAGGCCAAGGTCTGGGTCCATCCCCTCACCGCCCTGCTCTGTCATTACAAATGTCAGATGAGACAGGAATTCAGAACATGATATGTTTAATGGAAAGTCAACCTTTATCATCTTTTCCTCATACATCTCAGATGTAAAATAGAGAAAGTACGACTTCACAGCCACCCCAGGTGTGTGCATATTTTTCTATTCCAAGGTGGAAAAATGTTTTCAGGGACAGTAGCAAAGTCTGTTCCTTTACAATCACATGAATTGTCAAGCATCAGAGACAATGACTCTCCAAAAAGCTGCCACTGGAGTCCGGAGACCCCTGGAGAGGGCTTTCAGCCCCCTCAATGGCAGATGGACGTCCTGCAGACGTGGAACTGGGGTGGAAGCCGAGCGGCTCCAAGGAGGTAACATAGTCGTGGGGGCCGGTCGCGAGGTTTTTATCCATGTACACGATGAAAGTGCTGTCCTGGAACGTTCCAGTGGCTGCATGTTGTCTGGAAATTTGAAGTTGCACAAAATACGTTGGGCATCTGGTGCACGGTGGGTGCTCTGCTCCCATAAGCTTGGTTACTGGTCCTGCACAACCAGGCTGACTTCTAGGTCCTGTAGCCCAAGAACCACCCGTGTTGATGAACCTGGACAGCAGGTCCTTGCCCAAGCGGTGGTAGTCTCTGGTCTCCGGGGGCTCCGCGCACTCTCGGGGGTTCTTCTCGGTCATTTGGTCTCGGCAGGCCTGCTGCGACGGTCGGCGACATCCTGTTGCTAGGCGACGGCCCGGTCAGCTGACCCCCTCGGGCTGGTCTGGAAGCCTCTGGTCCCGGGCTGCCGCCGGAAGAGCCGCCGGCTTCCAGCCCCCGTGCGGGGCGCGGGGTCCAGCTTGGCTCCCAGGTGCTGCCCAGCCGTCCCTGCGGAGGGGGCGGCCTCGGGAAGACAAAGCCCCTGAACCCGGGACGGCACCGGCAAAGGGACGGGGTTTAGGTGCCCCAAGTCCGCAGCGAGGGACGCTTACTGAGGACGCCAAGGCGGCTCCCCGATCCCGGGGACTGCACTCCCCGAGCCTGAACTTGGCCCCGGGATTTTGCTAGCTCTCTGGAACCCTCCTAAGCCAGATACTCTTCAAACATGGAAACAGTTTGGAGAGCTGGAGGCTGCGCTGTGTGGCGGGAGGTGAAGGTCCTCGTGCCCCTGAGGCTCCTCCGGGGACACGTGGGGCCCCTTGGCCAGCCCGGCCCCCTTCCCGGGGGTCGCGCTCCCACTGCTGAGCCCCGGGGCTGCAGCAATAGTTTGTGATGACAAGTCTCACTTTGTCACAGGATACTGTTCTGTTTCTCACAAATCCTGATTAGGCAAAAAAATTCCCATGTTGGAACAAAATATGGCCACCATTAAAAATGAAGTAAAGATCTACTCGGGAGGCTGAGGCAAGAGAATCGCCTAAGCCCAGGGGTTGGAGGTTGCTGTGACGCCACGGCACTCTACCGAGGGTGACAAAGTGAGACAGAGTACCAATAAATAAATAAATAAAGGGGCTCGGCGCCTGTGGCTCAACGGGCTAAGGCGCCAGCCACGTACACCTGAGCTGGCGGGTTCGAATCCAGCCCGGGCCCGCCAAACAACGACGGCTACAACCAAAAAATGGCCGGGCGTTGTGGCGGGTGCCTGTGGTCCCTGCTACTTAGGAGGTGGAGGCAGGAGACTCGCTTGAGCCCAGGAGTTGGAGGTTGCTGTGAGCTGTGATGCCACGGCACTCTATCCTGGGTGACAGCTTGAGGCTCTGTCTCCAAAAAAAAAAAAAAAAAAAATTCCCTACCTCAAGAGTCATGCTGAAGTCAAGGTGGATGAACTTCAAGGCAAACTGGCATTTTACGTCCCTGCTGTGTTTTTCCTTTTGCATATATAGTTGATTTTAATTTTTACTAATGCATTTGTCCCTTGGTAATACAAGGAGAATATGAAGAATAAAAGTTAAGAGCTAATAATTATTCCCCACTTGGCTCAGCGCCTGTGGGTCAAGCAGCTAAGGTGCCAGCCACGTATAACTGAGCTGGAGGGTTCGAATCCACCCTGGGCCCGCCAAACAACAATGACGCTGCAACCAAAAAAAATGGCTGGGGGTTGTGGCGGGCGCCTGTAGTCCCAGCTACTTGGGAGGCGGAGGCAAGAGACTCGCTTGAGCCCAGGAAGTGGAGGTTGCTGTGAGCTGTGATGCCACAGCACTCTATCCAGGGTGACAGCTTGAGGCTCTGTCTCAAAAAAAAAAAAAAAAAAA
>CAUYRH010018090.1:0-19866 GCA_963574655.1 Perodicticus potto
TTCCAGCTACTTGGGGGGCTGAGGCAAGAGAATTGCTTAAACCCAAGATTTTGAGCTTGCTGTGAGCTGTGATGCCACAGTACTCTACCCAGGGCAACAGCTTGAGACTCTGTCTCAAAAAATAAATAAATAAATAAATAATAAAATTAAGGCATAACTGAGAATTCAATGAGCTGTGATTGGGCCACTGCACTTCAGCCTAGGTGACAGAGTGACACTCTGTCTCAAAAAAAAAAAAAAAAATTGAGGCACAAGCAAACTTTTGGAAGTGATGAATGTGTTCATTATCACAATTGTGATGACTTCATGGGGTATGTGTGGACCTATCAGTTTGTACACTTGATATGTCTGAGTTAATTCTATGTCAATTATACTTTATTAAAGCTGTCTTTTTTAATCAGCCATTTAAAAAAAAATTGTCAATTTTGTATAAAGTAAAAAAACAAAACATGGACTTTCTGCCTTAGATTGGGTAGATCAACTAGCCTGCCTCTTCTGCAGCATTAGCTACTCCCTGGCTATGGTTAATTATGACATTTTATTATAAGACCCTTAAGGATCTTCTGGGTAGAATCCATATTTAACTCAACTTAAGTCTTTCCTCAAACCCCCAGCCTGGCGCCCTTCACTAAGTATGCAACTATTGTTTTTTGGGGTTTTTTTGCAGTTTTTGGCCGGGGCTGGGTTTGAACCTGCAGCCTTCAGCATATGGGGCCGGCGCCCTACCCCTTTGAGCCAAGGCGCCGCCCTGTTCTTTTTAATTGTTAGGATATTTTTTGGCAAAACATTTCAGAAGACATGTCTGTCTGAATTCCTTCATTAACCTTTTTAACCCTTGCAATTTCCTTAAACATCTATGGGAGGCAGCATATCTTCATCTTCATGCTTTAAGAACTTTAAAGTCATCCGGGGATGGTGACTCATGCTTTATAATCCCAGAACTTTGGGAGGCTGAGGCAGGTGGCTGAGGTGAGAGGATCACTGAGGCCAGGAGTTTGAGACCAATCTAAGCAATATAGCAAGACTTCATCACTAATGAAAACAAAACAAAAGACAAAAAACAAAACTTCTAAGTCAATGACTCGTTCAGCTATTTCCTAGCTACTTGATCAAAGATAAAATTATCTAGCCTCTCCAGTTCATTTTCATGTATTTTTTTCATTATTTAAAGAATACTTTGTTTCTGTGATCAGACCCATGGAGATAAGATCCTACATATTTAATACAGTGTGTCGCTCCTATGCAAATGGAAAACAACTAAGTTTAATGTTTCTAGATCAATATGGCTGTTAATTTTTGTATAAGACCAACTCAACACAGTAAACAGGGATGCCATTTCCTTATTTCTAAAGCGGGTAGTAATGTACGTATGTCTTTGGTTTTCTGAGAGAATTAAATGATATAATTTATATAAAGTATAGGCCCCTATCTAGCACTCAAATATTTGTTTTTCTTTTGTAGTTGTTGCTATTCATATCCCTAATACATTGTAGAGAAATAAATCTAAAAATTAGCATTATGATACATAGTAAGCACATATTAAGTATTAGCGGTGAAAAAAGGCAAGTGAATTCATAATTTATATCACAAATTTTTGAAAGTTTATGAACTCCAAAGGCTAAAATATTCCATCTTTCATCATAAGAGAGAAAATGTGAACAGTGTCTTGAATCTTACCAGGAGGGATAGTTCTAACTGGCATGTTAGGCTTTTTAGAAACAACCAGAGGAATTTAAGTTACTGGAAGAAGTGCAAGGGTTGCAATAGCTTATAGCCTTATCAGTACATTATATACATTGCTCTTAAACCTTTACATTAAAACAGAAAAATTAAAAATCTACCATTAGGTGGAGAGGCTAATGTTGTAAACTGTCTATTAACTTTCTTCCTACCCTTCACATTAAAATTCTTAAAATGTGGAAAGCCTGTTCTCATATTTGTTTGTGAGTTTTCTCTCCAGTGAAAAATATTTTATCATTCTGTCCTTGGGGAATTAATTAAACAGAATGTGGAAAAATGTGATCTTCAGGGAGTTTTGCTGTGAGTACTTTCAGTAAATATAGCATAAGCCAAGAGATTCTATGGAGACCTGACCTAGAGTGGACTAAGCCTGTGCTTTGCAAACAGCCATTTTCACATAGTTTTCTTGAGCTCTGAGCAAGTCACTTAATTGTTTTTACCTTCTGATTTAGAATATTGGGCCTAATCACATCTCCCTGATTTACAGGGAATATTTATAAGGTATATACAATAATTTTATCTTTAATAAAATAGATTAATCCTTTTCAAAAATAATGTGCTATTTAATAATGTAAATAAAATTTATACCTTACCCCTTAGGTCTTGTCCCATACTTGATTTGCCTTCAAAAGCCCAAGTCAAGTTGTTGTATATAAAGAACAGAATACTAGAGGTCAGGAAATGTTATTCTATTTCTTGTTTCACCAATAACTAGCTCTGTGATCATTGATAACCTCCCCACCCCTCAGGTTCCTCAAATGTAAAAATGAAAGGTTGGACTAGATCAGGAAGGGAAAAATATCTGATTTATTTCACCATACTCATAATTCTGTGCCAGAGGTAGACATTGTTAATCAGTCACTGAACTTTTTCTACCAAATTAGGAAGCTGCTTCTGACTTTCTCAGCAAAGCATTGTAGACAGCCACTATCAATTGATCAGAATTGGCAAACAAAGTGAAATTTACTTGCCATCTCTGGGCCAGAAGATATGTAAGATTTCTTTTAATTCTAATACATGTGTTACTCAAAGGGAAAAATGAGAATCGATAGAATAGAAAATGTCAGAAGACAAATATCCTGGCAAATCTTACTTCTTCTTAAAAAATTTTATCTTCTAGCTTCCAAGAATGTTACATTGTATGCAAGGCCTATGTATAAGAATGCTCTACTCTTCCTTTCATTGCATTGTTTTTTGTTTGCCTAAATGAAAACAATTTTTATCCCCTAATTATAAAAATGCTTTCTGTAAAGATTTAAACAGATAGAAACACACAAAGATGAAAGTGACAATTATCTGATTTCTATCCCATTATTAATGTTTGGGAAGCAGCCTAGAAGACATATCTATAGGTATAGTGTTTTTCTGTATGTTGTTTATTTTCCCTACATAGCAACGTTTATATATGGACAACTTTGCATATCATTTGAAAAATCGCAGTTCTTAGTCTCTTAAAATTTCATCTTTGTGTGGGAACTCTATCCTGTTGAGTGAAACTTTGCAATTATAGCAATAAATGGAGAAAAGGATCTTTAGGCCCTTACCACAACCACACTTAAAGATGTGGCCAAATTCTCCAGGCTTCACACAAGTAAATAAATGGAAAGATAGATTCATAAAGCTTGTGATTAAAATTCAATTTAAAAATCAAATAAACTCAGTGGCTTGGGAGAAAAGCAAACATTCTTTCCTCATTTCTACATGTCATCCTTACCTTTTTTTATTATAAAAGCAATGTATGTTTTGGCTCAGTGCCTGTAGCTCAGTGGCTAGGGCACCAGCCACATACACCAGGGCTAGCAGGTTTGAACCAGTGCAGGCCTGCCAAACAACAATGACAATTACAACAAGAAAATAGCAGGGCATTGTGGTGGGCACCAGTAGCCCAGCTACTTGGGAGGCTGAGGCAAGAGAATCACTTAGCCCAAGAGTTTGAGGTTGCTGTGAGCTGTGACACTACCACACTCTACAGAGGGCGACATTGTAAGATTCTATCTCAAAAAAAAAAAAAAGTAATGTATGTTTATTTAGGAAAATACAAACAGAGAAAAATAATAAAATCATCAGTCTCCAACTAATCAGAATACTTATGGCTAATATGATGGAGTACAGAAACCTGTATTCAGTCTTGTCTTTCTTTTTTTTTTGAGACAGAGCCTCAAGCTGTCACCCTGGATAGAGTGCTGTGGCATCACAGCTCACATCAACCTCCAATTCCTGGGCTCAAGCGATTCTCCTGCCTCTGCCTCCCAAGTAGCTGGGACTACAGGCGCCCGCCACAATGCCTGGCCGTTTTTGGTTGCAACCGTCATTGTTGTTTGGCGGGCCGGGGCTGGATTTGAACCCGCCAGCTCAGGTGTACGTGGCTGGAGCCTTAGCCCGTTGAGCCACAGGCACCGAGCCAGTCTTATCTTTCTATGCATATTTATTTATATAGGTATCAACACATGTAATTCAAAAGGACTTTTTTTAAATGCCTGTTTTTTTAAATTATTTACATTCTTTATTAAAGAGAAATATATGTCTTAGACAGATGACCTTGCTAAGAGACAAAATGAAATATTTGACCAATATTTCATTTTATTCTCATAAACAACCTGATAACCCTTGATATACAAGTACAGAAAAAATATAGAAGGGTCTACTATAAATGACACTTTTTTTTTTTTTTTTGTAGAGACAGAGTCTCACTTTATTGCCCTCGGTAGAGTGCCGTGGCATCACATAGCTCACAGCAACCTCCAACTCCTAGGCTTAGGTGATTCTCTTGCCACAGCCTCCCAAGTAGCTGAGACTACAGGCGCCCACCACAACGCCTGGCTGTTTTTCTATTTTGCAGTTCGGCCGAGGCTGGGTTTGAACCTGCCACCTTCGGTACATGGGGCCGGCCACAGGTGCCACCCTAAATGACATATTTAAAGGAAATACTAATAAAAATGTATTTTTTTTACAATAATATTATGAAATACTTTCTCTTGACCAGCAACATTTTATTATGTTTCTAATCCCAATTTAGACACATGACGTAGAATAATAGTAAAAGAATTTAATATTAACTATGAAAACCCTACTCTGTCTCAGGTACTTTTCCAAGTACATTGTATACCTCATGTTAATGAATTATTAACCCAACTGAGTGCTTTATGCATATTATCCACCTACCGCTATAATCTTGCAAGGAAAATATTATAAAATGCTTTTTGGGGGGGCAATTTTTGGCCAGGGCTGGGTTTGAACCCGCCACCTCCAGCATATGGGGTCGGTGCCATATAAAATGCCTGTTTTTAATCTTTACTCACTGCACTGCTATTCCTGCAGGGCACCTTTTTGTGATGATAAGGAAACTACATGAGTTAAAACAGGTTTTGGAGATATATAGCTCTTTCTACAGGCAGTTTACATAGTGAGTATACACACCAAAGAACCAAGGATATTGGTGTGTTTTGAAGTTAATACATCAGTTATTTTGAATAGTGCTGTACTGGAGTTCAGTTTATCCACTGGGCAGGTTGTTCCTCAAGTTCAAATTCCCTCAGCACATTCTCAGCAAGTATCTTACACAACTTGTATAAATGAGGTCATGTGAGGGTCAGAACCTCTGAATGCATTTAGCCTCCATCTACTTCACTGATGAAATATTAGTGTCCCTGAAGTGTATTGTGATAAGGATAATATCTATCTCACCATCATCTATTTAATGATATGAAACAGATGCATGGTGTGATGAGGACTTTTTCTTTTTATGTAGCAACAATCATAAGAAAGATACTTTTCCCATTCCCAGGAAAATCAGTTCCTTCCCAGGGCCTGATACTCTATTAAATTACAAAGTGTCGTTGAAATCTGTGCTTCCAATGACAGTTAACAAACAAAAAGCAGCCACAAGAAATTTTGCCTTTGATAACCAATATGTAGTATGCCATTTTGGCTATTATTGTGAAAAACAAAACCCCCAAAATTTAGTGGTTGGAAACTATTATAATTTCTCACCATTCTTTAGGTTGACTAGGTCCAGATAGGCATACTTCTATTGGTTTTGCTTGGAGTCTCTTATATGTAGTTGCAACCAGCAGCTGAAGCTGGAGTTCTCTGGAGGTTTGTGTAGGCGGGCTGGAAGGTCCAACATGGTTTCTTCATTCACATCTGCTGCATTGGTTCACATAGCCTCTCTCTCCACTGAAGAGCTCCCTTCTCCATGATTTCTCCTCACTGCCTCTCTTTCCATCAAAGTAGTCAGAGTTCTTACATGATGATTGACTTCCAAGAGTATAACATTAAAAGATGGTCATGCCTTTTTTAGGCTTGGGCTGAAACTTGGCATAGTGTCACCTTTGGCCTCCTTCCATAAGTTAAAGCAAGTTGCAGAGCCAACCTAATCCAATGTGGGGGGACTATACAAGCACTTAAGTATTCAGGAAGGATGGGTCCTTGGGCCCTCTTTGGAAACTTGTTCAATAATACTGGACAGAGTAGACTTTCAACTATAATTATAAAACAGTCTGAATATTTTCTGGCTCCAATATGGAGTACAGTTGAAGGGAAGTGACAGTAAGAGGAAGAAGCCTTAAAGAGATAGAGTATTTTGAAACAACTGGTACTTTTTCGGCCTTGCAACTTGGCATATTAGACCACAAAGAAAATCAGTGTATCACCATTACCCAAAGGTACCACAATTCTAACACATGTCAAGCATGTATTGTGGGTTGTCTCCAATGTCAGAAAAGAATTTAGACATCAAGGAAAATGAACAAGAGTCAATAGAATGTGAAACTTTTGGGAGGAGGGAATAGTAGCTAGGAGAGGCTGGCAGTAAAAAGTGCTCCCAAGACACCAGGATAGGAGAGAAAAACCAGCACCTCCTCTTTCCTGCTCCTCTGAAGCTTCTCAACATGAAATATCTGTGCTTCCACAGCACAATATGAAGGTTTAGAGGGCAAGGCAAGAGCTCCGGCTCTCACAGGAAAACAGTCATATTTCAGAGTCTACAAAGACGGGGCACCTCCTTGACCAGAGTGGTCTGAGAATGAGGTTCCCTTTTCTTGTACTGAATCACTGTTCAACATCTGACAGCCTTGGTGTTTGTTTTTCTTATACATGTTCAGACACTTATCATATTATTCCCCTCCCTTTGAAAATATGTACTCTGCAGGTGCCTGAAATAACATACACCCACAAATTGCAGTTTTGTAAAAGAAAAGATTTACATCCAGTCTAAACTCAAGGGAAATTTTGTTGCTTAACAAGGAAATACCAAATTAAATTATAAACTACTTGAGAGCAATAACCATGTCACATATAGCTTTAGTATCTCCTACCAACTAGGTTCATTGGCTACTTTTTCTGATGTAGTAGTTTTAATAAGTAACTTGAATTGTTAACCATATACTCTTGTCTTCCTTGATACAGAAATGGCATTTCATTATTATGACTCTGCACCTTTCATGTGCAGAGTTTTTTGTAAAAAATTTCTCCTAACCTTGTTTTCCATTGTGCAGATGTTGCCGGGTTTTCACATAAAACGTCCAAAGGATTTAATAAGAGTTAAAGAAGCTTGCTTCAATTAAAAGTAATTAATTTAGGGTCACTTAGCTCAAGGAATATTTGAACATATAAATCCTGGGAGTGTCCAATTATGCAACTAAGAGAAAGTAAGTTCTTTACAGTTTTGGGGGCATTGCTCTGTTATAGTCAGGCTTTGTGTGTGTGTAATTTCTGAATGAAATAAACCACTGCTGGCGCTGTCTACTTCACGTGGTTTTGAATAATTCCAAGAAGCTAGAAAATGAAAAATAGTCTTGTTAAAGAGTTAGACTGTAAATGCATTAAGAGAACAAAAACAAAACAAAAACATTTATCTTTTCTTCTTTTAAATCTTACATGCGTTCACAATATTCCTGGTTTCAAATTCGTTTAGTTTTCTGTGGGCAATGATTAATTTTTAAATACTTGTTTTTAATGTAAGACAATTTTCATTGTAGATTTAAAGCATTCTTAAAGTAATAAAGGAAAAATTGTTTATCATCATACAACTATTAATACATTAGTGACTACCCTTCAATTTTTTTTCTAGATGCATGTTTTTACGGAATGGTCCCATACTATAAACCATTTCATAACTTTTTTTTCTTTTCCCCCTCTATATCTTGAGTACGTGAAAAAGAAATCTGCAAAACATGCTGTTGTAATACACACCACCTCAGCGAAGAACGCCATCTGTGGCCTGCTGTGTGCATTTTGGTAGGAAGAGAAAACTCTTGGGGTTCCTGTCTGCGCCCGGCTGCTGGTGGACAATACCCACCACTCTTAGACCTAAAGAGACTTCTCCGTTTACCCTAAGTGACCCGGGCAGTGAGCACGTGGAGTAAGAGAGCGTTGAGGAAGACTTCAAGCACAAACTCCCGGCTCGGACCACATCTCCCTAGCCAGGGCCCGCTGGCCTCAGCCCCGGAAGGGACCAAGGGAGAAAGGACAGTAGGCTATGCTCAGGGTCTGGGTCCAAGCCTTTAGTCCCCGCCCCACCCCTTCAGGCTGGCGCCACTCTCCGGCGGTAGAGTGAGATAACGCGGAGCAAGGTTCTGCACCTCCAAATCAGCCAGGCGCAGCTCCGATACCAAAGTCTTTGCCGGGACTCCGCGTGTGTTTGTTCTAACTGTTCAAACTGTTTCAAAGCGCCCTAACTCCAAGTGACCTTCCCAAATAACTCTTCACCTCTCGGGCGAGAGCCCTGTCCTTACTTGCGGGGGAGGGCAAAATGATCGCCGGGCCAGGGGAGCTAAAGGCCGCGACCTCTTCACACACCGCCGGCCGGGACCCCATCCCGCCCCCGGACCTCGAGCTTCTTGCGTCATCTGCGGCGGGGGTGGGGGATTTTGGGCAGCGCGACCCGCGCGGCCAGCCGGAGAAGGAAGGCCCAGACTCTTGCCCCGCCCTTGGGGGGCGGAGGGCGGAGCGGGACAGAGCCCGGCGGCGACTCGGGCTGTGTTGCCGAGCGGCGAGTGTCTCGGAGCTCGGAGGGGCTGCCGCTGCCGCCAACTGTGCCATCCTGTCCACGCCTCGCCTCGGCAGCCAGGGAAGGGCCGCCGTCGAGGAGCCCCAATACACCGTCCCTATCTCAGCATGATGGACTTGGAGCTGCCGCCTCCGGGACTACCGTCCCAGCAGGTGCTGCCCGGGCCCTCGGGCTCCTGCGGTGGTGCCGGGATGGGGACAGAGGAGCTTGGGACCCGCCGCCCGGGAGGGACAACCGCAGCTGACTCCTCCTGCCGTCTGGCGGGAGCCAGGACTGCAGCGGCCGCGCACTGGAGCCGCAGCGCTTGCGCTGGGCAGGGAGGGGCGGCGATGACCGGAGGGGCAGCGAAGGGAATGGGGACATGGCCAGGGAGTCGGACCGACCACGAGCCCGCGGCCTCAGAGGGCGGCCGAGTGGGAATGTGGGGACTGCGCCCGCGCGCGTGGGGCGAGGGGGCGTCTTTTAGCCGCGTCCCGAGAGCAGAGAGGCAGGAGCCCCGGAGTCGGAGCAGCCCCGCAAGCGGCCGGGCAGGAGGGGGCGGACGCTGGCGGTCTGAGCCGGCGCGGCCCGGCCCTTCCCGGGCCGTACTGCTCCCCCGCCTCGGCGCCGGCAAAAATGTGCCTAGTCACGGGGCCGCTCTTGGGGGAGCTGAGGTCTCCTCTGGGCTGGGACCCGCAGCCCCTTCTCTGCCGCTGCACCCGACTCCGGGCCCCTAGACCTCCGCGAGCGCGGGTGGCGGCGCGCTCACCCCGGGGCAGTCTATGGGCGGTTCATTGCGAAGTCATCGGGCACTCCGAGCGACTCCGAGCGCTCTTTGGCAGCCGGGTCTTCTAGAAAGCGCAGTCTCCAGGCGTGAGGGGGATACCGTGAAGTGCCTGGCGCGCTCCAGTGCCCGGACGTCGGGCGGCCTGGCCGGGTCTCGCCGGTTTCCCGGGGCCGGGGAAGAGGTTCGGGCTCAGGGATTGGGGGTTGGCCCCTAGCAACGCGGCGGGAAGTGTGGGCGAGGGCACCTTCTAGTTCCGGGCGCAGCGCCTCCTGCTGGCGCGCGCCGCTTGCGTGGCCTTCGCCTCAGCGAAAGTGGCCGGTTGGCTGTCACGGCGGCCCTCGGTTGGCCCTTTCCTGCTTTGTAGCGTGCAAACCTCGCTGCGCTGGGGCCAAGGGACATGTTGGAGCTGTTGATCTGTTGCGCAATTGTTATTTTCCCCAGGGCAGCTTTGTCTTTGGATTTAGCGTTTCAGAGTGGCCATTCCAAAATGTGTAAGACGGGATATTCTGTTCTGTGCTGTCAAGGGTAAGAGTTGCGAGTGTAGGTTAGAATTTCTATTGCTTTTAGTCTGTTACTGAACTTTTTGCTTTCAGCTATTATTTCTCCCTTGAGTACTTTCTGTGTTGAGAATTTGCCTCAATTTCTTAGCATGTCTGTTTTGCAAGGGCCCAGGGTAGGGCACTTGGGTTTCATAATACTTTGCTAGTAAGTTCTCTTAAATTGTTATAAAGGTAAAAACAAGTTTCTGTTCATACTTTGTAGGAACATTAAAACAGTAGATACTTATAATTTTTTTTGTAATTGGGTCTTTAAGATAAAACCATTTGGCTCAAGGAAATGTGTAACTTGATATGTACAGTAGACACTTTTATGCTTAAAGTTTTAGGCAAATTCCGAAGATGTGATGTACTGTTTTAAGTTACTGAGAATGTATTAATTGTGCTTTTTTTCCCTTTAAAAGTTGCTAGTGTTGAACTTTACCCGCTAATGATTGGGATTGTATTCTGCTAGTTACCACTAGTGTGAAGAAGTAAGTTGTACTTTCTGATTGAGCTGCTGTTCAAGAGTTATCTATAAAAAAAATGCTTATGTGACTAAAGGATACACATATATGATGCAAATGAACTTTAGTTTTTCTAATTTCAGAAATTGTATTCTAGAGCCCTCTACTTTTTAATTTTTCTTTCTTTACTGTGTACATAACATTCCATACACAAAAGTGCATAAAACATGTATGCTTTACGTGTGAGTTTTTCAATTGTTTGATAAAATTTACTCCCTTTCCACCTTCACAAATCTGCATATTTGAGAACTATAAAAGAAAAACAAGTAAAATTTAGAAGCAATTTCATGTCTGTGATTCATATTGAATCTTTTGTAGTCCAGAAAGATTTCAGTGGAATCAAAGTGTTCTTGACATTTTGTGAAAGGAACTCTCCAAATGTGAAGTGGTATTAGGATACTGTTTTTCATCATCTGTGCACAGGATATGTTGATAAACAGGGCAGTATTCTGTATTTCCATCAGATGGAAGGAACCATCCATTTCTCTTTTCAAGGCTATCTTGGAGAGGTAAAGTACTTTTGTAGATGAGATATGAAGTTGATCTTGGACTAGACTGATAAGATTATTTTTAAAAGTCAAACACAAAGAAAAAATAGGACAGGCTTTTCATCTCCTAGATGAATGTTAAGTAAAAAACAGCTTGACTTTTTGGATATATGAAAAATCTCTTGAGATTGTGGAAGCAGCATGTGGAAGATAAATGCACAACTCATCCGTCTTTCTGCATTAAAAATAACTTGGGCCATTTTGAAATCTTTCTTGTAACTAAGGTGCTGATAAACAATGCTGGGGGAAAAAAGCCACCTGTTTTTAGGAGTACCAAGAAGAACTGAAAGCCAAATAAATCATTTTTCTTAATATTTATTGTTACTTAGGGCAAATTATACATAACAAAGCTGCATGAGGAAAGGAACTTGGTGGACTATAAGGACATTCTTTTCTGGGAATTGTCTGTGTCCTGAATAAAGACATTTAAAAAGGTTTTTGCATAAATAATATTTCCTCTTTAATATTTCCTTGAACCTGGGTTAACTTTTCAATATGTAGGAAAAATTTGGCACTAACATGATAATAAGTTACTGGGCACTTCTCAGAGTGCCAGCCAGTATAATTACTTCATGTGCATTATATCACGATAACCACACAGAAAATAAAATTATCTCCCTTTTCAAGGTTAGCAGAGAGGCACAGAAAGAAGCCAAGAGGACTGGCTTAGGTTTAATTCAAACCTGACTAGTCTGACCCCTGGGGGCTCCTAATCACCACTTCCAACCTGGATCAAGACTAATTAAACTTTGAACAGGAGGAAAAGCTCACACTTATAAAAAGTGGATAAATTGTGAAAACTGGAGGAAGAGGCAGGAATGTAAAACTTTAATATGTGCACCATTTCTGTTTAGCATTGCATTTAGTAACTATAGGAGCGGGGAGTAAACCTTGGTTGGGGACAGTAAATACAACCTAACAATGGACTTAACCTCCTGTAGTCCTTTTAAGGATGACACCAAGACCTGAATGGGTTTAATTGAAAGAAGTGGGACTGTTTCTTAATATGATAATAGTTTTAAAAACTCCTGAGATTTCATCTTTTTCAGCAGTGTCCAGGATACTGACTCACATTTTCCAGGGACCATTTTCCTTTTTTCTTAATTATAGCTGTGCCTACTAGGTAAGAGTCTTTGCCTTTGCTTGCCTTGTTAGTTGGTACATTCTCCCATTCCATCGGCTCTTTTTATATTTTGAAGTAGTGGTCAAAAATGTTTGGTAATGAGGTTATGGTGAAGAACTTGACAGATAGGGTTAAACGAGGTCAAAAGAAAGTGGGTAGAATGGGGAGAATTTGAGTTGAAAACAGCTAGCAGAAACCTGTTGGTCCAAATTAAACACTAATCCCCAGTTTTGGCACTTGTGAATTGAAGCAAGCATAAGGGTTCATCTATCCAGTTGAAGCTTGCTAGGGGTTTTGAGAATAGTACATTTCAAAATTAAATACGTTATTTCTTAGTCCTTATTGCTGAATTGTTTTCAGAATTATTGTCTTACTTGTCTGAATAACATATGCTGTAGGACTTTCAGGATCCTATAGATGATTTGCCTAAAAGTTGGTCTGAGTAAATAACAGGGTCCCTAAATGCCTGGTGCAGCCACTTCTGAAAGTTGACTGCAATTTGTTGCATGCCAGGGTTGAGAAAGACAGGCTTACTAGATGTAACATTTAACTTGCTTGTCTGGGTCCATGACTATAGAAATGTATGTTTATTATAAATGGAGAAGAGAGTTTATATGGTAACAATTTATGACTTTTGATTTTTAGAAATTACTGAAATTTCACTGCCACTGCTTTTTATTATTTTTATTTCTTTATTTTTCCCCTCTGGTTCTTGATTCAGGAGCCACATGCTTTTTATTTTTATTTTTATTTATTTATTTATTTTTGGAGACAGAGCCTCAAGCTGTCACCCTGGATAGAGTGCTGTGGCATCACAGCTCACAGCAACCTCCAATTCCTGGGCTCAAGCGAGTCTCCTGCCTCCGCCTCCCAAGTAGCTGGGACTACAGGTGCCCGCCACAACGCCCGGCCATACATGCTATTGTTATATCACTTACAGTAAGTTTTAAAAGTATAAAATTGGACACATGGTGACTCATGCCTGTAATCCTAGCACTCTGGGAGGCCAAGGTGGGAGGATCTTTTGAGCTCAGAAGTTTGAGCTGAGCCTGAACAGGAGTAAGACTCTGGCTCTACCCAATATAGAGAAAAATTAGCCAGGACTTATGGCAGGCACCTATAGTCCTAGGTACTCGGGAGGCTGAGGCAGGAGGATTGCTTGAGCCCAGGAGTTTGAGGTTGCTGTGAGCTTGGTTGATAGCACAGTACTCTAGTCTGGGCAAGAAAGTGAGACTATCTTAAAAAAAAAAAAAAAAGGTATAAAATTGCACTCATTTTATGAGGAAATTATATTTCTTTTTTTTTTTTTTTTTTTTGAGACAGAGCCTCAAGCTGTCCCCCTGGATAGAGTGCCATGGCATCACAGCTCACAGCAACCTCCAATTCCTGGGCTCAAGCGAGTCTCCTGCCTCTGCCTCCCAAATAGCTGGGACTACAGGCACCCACCACAATGCCCGGCCACTTTTTGGTTGCAGCCACCATTGTTGTTTGGCGGGCCTGGGCTGGATTCGAACCTGCCAGCTCAGGTGTACATGGCTGGCGCCTTAGCCCATTGAGCCACCAGCGCCGAGCCAGGAAATTGTATTTCTTTTCTTTCTTTCTTTTTTTTTTTGCACAGACAAAGTCTCACTTTTTCACCCTCAGTAGAGTGCTGTGGTGTCACACAGCTCACAGCAACCTCCAACTCCTGGGCTTAGGGGATTCCCTTGCCTCAGCCTCCGGAGTAGCTGGGACTATAGGCGCCTGCCACAACACCTGGCTATTTTTTTGTTTTTGCAGTTCGGCCGAGGCTGGGCTTGAACCCGCCACCTTCGGCATATGGGGCCAGGGCCCTACTCGATGAGCCACAGGCACCGCCCCAGGAAATTGTATTTCTATGAGGAAGCAAAATCCATTCCATCGATGTTTGGAAATTATGTAATTTTCTTGAATATATGTTTTGCTGCTATGGAAATGATAGAATGAATTTATAATGCAGTGTTGTCACTAGCAGGTAAGCCTGGCAGAGGTGGCATGTTACACTTGGAGGTGAATCTGGCCATTGAGAGAGCTGGATGGTAATGGTTGCGAAGATTCTGTGGCTCTCCCAGATCACTACTGGGTCTCCCTACGGGAGACTGTGATCCTGTGGCCTACACAAGCTTAAGGAGCCCAAGGTAGAGTTTCTCATCTTATTTAACCCAGCACATCAGGGCCTCAGTAATAATTCTCTGACAAAAGAGATCCATTTTAGTAAGTGGTAAAGTGAAGAAAGAGAAACAGGAAGTGTAGACAATATTTTCAAGTTTAGCTTTGAAGGGGAGGACAGAACTAAAGAAGGCAACCAAAGAGGAATAGGGGAGTCATGATAGGTTTTGTTTTTATTTTTGAAGATATGACAGTTGAGCATATTTATTTGTTTATTTATTTTTTGACACAGAGCCTCAAACTGTTGCCCTGGATAGAGTGCTGTGGCATCACAGCTCACAGCAACCTCCAATTTCTGGGCTCAAGCGAGTCTCCTGCCTCCGCCTCCCAAGTAGCTGGGACTATAGGCGCCCGCCACAACGCCTGGCTATTTTTTGTTGCAGCCATCATTGTTGTTTGGCAGGCACGGGCTGGATTTGAACCTGCCAGTTTAAGTGTATGTGGGTGGTGCCTTAGCCACTTTAGCCACAGGCACCAAGCCGAGCATGTTTATTTTTATTTACTTCTTATTTTAAAATGTTTATTTATTGTTTGTTTTATTGACATAGAGCGTCACTCTGGGTAGAGTGCTGCGGTGTCACAGCAACTTCAAAGTCTTGGGCTTAGGCAATTCTCTCACCTCAGCCTCCTGAGTAGCTGGGACTACAAGTGCTAGCTATGATGCCAGACCAATTTTTCTGTTTTTAGCAGAGACAATGTTGCTCTTGCCCAGGCTGGTCTGGAACTCCTGAGCTCAAGGGATCCGCCCACCTTGGTCTCCCAGAGTGCTAGGATTACAGGTGTGAGTCACTGTGCCAGGCCAGTTGAGCATGTTTAGATGAGGAAAAAGGAGGGAGAGAGGAACAGGTGTAAGACATTGGGGAGAAGTAGAAGGATTTCTCTGCAGTTTGGGATCCACCAGTACACAGGCAGAGGATATACTTTTTATAGAAAAGAACATCTCTTTTCATACTGAAAAGAGCGAGGAGAAAAGGTTACTGGAGACAAGGCAGTCACAGAATTGAGAGCAGAGTTTCTTCTATGTGGATGTGAAATCAGGAAGGGCCCTGCAAGGAGGACTGTGAACCAAGTTTGTGTTTTGAATTTTTTTTCGAGACAGAGTCTCACTTGGTTGCTCTCTGTAGAGTGCCATGGTGTCATAACTCACAGCAACTTCAAACTCTTGGGCTAAGCAAGTAATCCTCTTGTCTCAGCCTTCCAAGGATCTAGGACTACTATAGGCACCTGCCACAACCCCTGGCTATTTTTTTTTTTAGAGATGGAGTCTTGCTCTTGCTCAGGATGATCTCCATCTCCTAAACTCAAGGGATCCTCCCACCTCGGCCTCCCAGAGTGCTAGGATTACAGGCATGAGCCACTGCATCCAGCCTCTGTTTTGAATTGTTATGAGAAAAACTAAAGACAAAATAAACTTAACAGTTTATTTGAGCATTAAAAAGATTCATGAATCAGTCAGCATTCAAAATTAAAAGAGGTTTAGAGAGCTATGTATTCAGCATAGGCTGAATGAGGAAGCAAAGTAAAGAATCACTTGATTGGCTACAGGTAAGCATTTGACTTATTTGAGTATGTTCTGGTGGAAGTCTCTAGTTAAAGGTTAGTTGGCAGTTTCCAATTGGCTAAGCTTAAGTTTCATTTTTTTTTTTTTTTAAGAGACAGGCTCTCACTTTGTCACACTTGGTAGTATGCCATAGCGTCACAGCTCACAGCGACCTCCAACTCTTGGGCTTAGGTGATTCTCTTGCCTCAGCCTAGTTTCATGTTATTTTTTTATACTGAATTGGGTTTTAGTTTGCTTGTGTAGAAACTCAGGGTACTGGATCCATCTCAGCCTAATGGCCTCCCAATTAATTATTTTACCAGAATGAATAGTGATTCACAGCAGTAAGAATGGAGAGAATGAAGTCAGCAGGAGCAGGGACTTTTAGGAGTGTGGCGGCACTGTAATGGTTTGGAGAGGGAGATGACTATCAGCCCACCTTTGACCTCAAGACTTAACAAAGCTTGAGAGATGAAAGATGTTCACTTAAGAGAGCTGAAGGGAATTGGGGTTTTGAGGGGAGAGCCAGGATACAGTTAAAGAAGCTGGTTAGAGGGAGAGTTTGATGCAGTGGTGGAAGATGTAGGGGAGTTTACTGATAATAGAATAAATTACATTAGTTATAACCCTTGTAGTTGCAGCCAGTGACTGTAAAGAGAATATATTGGATCAAAAGTTAAGCATCAATAGGAAAGTTTTGGGAACTAAGGGTGCATTGCAGATGTTAGGACGTAGAACCAGGCATCTTATCTCATTGGATTCTTTTTCTGCAGTTAACTAACCCTCTCTCTCTCTCCTGTTTTTAGCCTGGCTTCATTTTTCCTATTGTAAAAAGACTTGATTTATATGTCAGAGAACATGGTCACTTCCCAATTCTATCAGAACAACCCAAGGAAATACCTAAACGAGGCTAGCGTAGGTTGCATGGTCACTTCTAGGTTCATCATTGTGGAGCATCTTGGTCATGGCTTTTCTTAGTGGGTAGGGTAAGTCTATTACCAGAAAGTGTGGAGGAAGAAGTGGTGGGCAAATAAGAACATGAACTATCATTGGTGTCCCAGTGATGAAAGTTCTGGAGCTAGGGGAACAGTGGGAGGAGAAAATCCAATACTAATATAAACACAACTGAATAAGAACTGTATCTACTTGAATTTGAAGCAATGGCCAAGGACTATGGAGCTATGTAGCAAGGTAGTTTTTAAAATAATCTCAGCAGTCACAGAGGAAGGGTGTTAGTTTGAATTTGTTATGCTTTTAAGAGAGTCCTTTTTTGTCAGTAACAGACAGGAAAATGGTGGTAGGTAACTGATTCCTGGGGAGGCTGGCTTCTGCTGGAGATAGCAGCAGTTGCTGGGGATGCTTCATAAGGTAACTGAGCACTTAGATCTGCCATGAGGACATCCAGTCCATCGTTTTCTCTGGAGGAGAATTAATTACTGAGAGCATTATTGTACACAAAATGTCTTTTTTTTTTTTTTTTGAGACAAGTTTCAAACTATTGCCCCGGGTAGAATGCCATGGTGTCATAGCTCACAGCAACCTCCAACTCAGGCTCAAGCAATCCTCTTGCCTCAGTTTTTCTATTTTTAGTAAAGACTGGGTCTCGCTTTTTGCTCAGGCTGGTCTCAAACTCTTGAGCTCAAGCTATCCACCTGCCTCGGCCTTCCAGAATGGTTGGATTATAGGAATGAACCACAGTACCCAACCACAAAATGCCTTTTTATTATTTTATTTTATTTTATTTTTATTTTTTTGAGACAGAGCCTAAAGCCATCACCCTGGGTAGAGTGCTATGGCATCACAGCTCACAGCAACCTCCAATTCCTGGGCTCAAGCGAGTCTCTTACCTCCACCTCCCAAGTAGTTGGGACTACAGGCGCCCGCCACAACGCCCGGCCATTTTTTGGTTGCAGCCGTCATTGTTGTTTGGCGGGCCAGCTGGATTCGAATCCGCCAGCTCAGGTGTACGTGGCTGGTGCCTTAGGCCCTTGAGCCACTGGCGCTGAGCCCAAAATGCCTTTTTAAATTGCTCCTAAGATAAGTTCTTGAAGGACTTCTGCCTCAGGGAATTTGTGATTGGTAGAATCAAGCAGATATCTTGTAGCCACCAAAAAATGGCATATGGCTCAATGCCTAATAGAACCAAGGTCTTGGGGTGATGGCCAAGGATTCTTTGGAGCTCCTTTCTTGTTTGCATCAGCCCATTTTTTTAATCCCAGTTCTTTAAGATTTTATTAGGTTATTAAGATGAAAAGACTGACCTCAAATTGAACAAAGAAATCAGACATTTGGTTAAAATACAGTATAATAATTCAAGGGTTCACTTAACAGCCCCATCTCCTCACACTCCAGCCTGTACAATGGATTTCAACATCATTATCTTTACACATAGCTTTGTAGCTATAAGTTGACCATTCAGCCAAGGGACTTTTAGGTAGAACTTTCTTATGTTGCAATAAAACTTTACAAACACACTGACAATAGAGGGAATCCCCAACATAAAATACCAAAGTCCATGAAACAAATGAGAATCCAAAGGGGACAGACTCCATCCCCAAATGTTCTGCTACAGGGCCAGAAGGTTCAAGACTGTCCCCAAATGGCTTAATGCACGCTCCCCTCATTCCCTGGGAACCACAAATGAGCTAAATCCAAACCAGGTTCCCTAGTTCCACTCAACCTGATGACTTCTGCCCCACAATTGGTATGTCTCCAAACAAAGAACAGGAAGGTGTAAAAACCTCTCAAATGGGTGACATCAGGGTGTGACATCAAGCCCACAATATTCCCTATCACCCTGGGGAACTTACTCAAAAAAGGCCAAGGCTGTCCAGACTTTTCCAGATCTGTTTCCTTCTCCTTAACAAAGTTAAAGCTTGTCAGGGAAGAGAGAGGTGGGGGTTCCTCAGAGCTGATTAGACTCCAGTAGATGCCGGGACGTTCCCCCACTCTCTTACCCAAAAAGGTGAGGTTCCCCCCCACAGCCTGACCTGGGCCTGCCCTCTGCCTCTTCTAGTGGTTGCAGGGGGCCATTCTATTGGGAGCTGATGGACCCACCCACAGATGCCAAATTTGTTTACTGAAAGCTTGGCACTTGCCCCTGAGGTTGCATCAGAAGAACAAGGACAAGTGGTTGAGGAGAATGGGAGAGGAGTTTATTAATGTGGTGGCAAATGAGGAGAATGGAGACTCCTGTAAGTGCCACTGTCTGGGCGGTGCTTGTGGCTCAGTGAGCAGGGCACTGGCCCCATATACCGAGGGTAGTGGGTTCAAACCCGGCCCCAGCCAAACTGCAACAAAAAATAGCTGGGTGTTGTGGCGGGCACCTGTAGTCCCACCTACTTGGGAGGCTGAGGCAAGAGAATCACCTAAGCCCAAGAGTTGGAGGTTGCTGGGAGCTGTGATGCCATAGCACTCTACCGAGGGTGACAAAGTGAGACTCTGTCTCTAAAAATAATAATAATATAACTGGGCGTTGTGGCAGGTTAAAAACCTATATGTGCAACACAGCCCATTGTCCTCTTCCCAGAGCTACTACTACTTTCACCACACTGAACAGGAAACCAAAGATTATTCTTAGAGGTGAAAGGAACAAAACTAAAATCATAACAATAGCTTCCATTCCCCTTTTGTTATCCTGACAACAGTGCCTTTTACATACGAATGCCAGGTTGAAAACTGGAAAATTCTTCTCTTGAAAAAGTGAATGTTCCTAGAGAAAAAAAAAAATACTCTTACACAGTTATATTTGGCTTCTCCAAAATAATGGCATTGTCTCCCTACAGTGAAACCTACCAGTTGCCAATAATCCTGTACACCCATATATGTACAATTTCCAATCAATATCTCATAAACTACAATCCAAAGATCAGAAATGGAAGTGCAAAACA
>CAUYRH010018092.1:0-10844 GCA_963574655.1 Perodicticus potto
CTTTGTCTTCCATGTCAGAAATTCTTTCTTCTGCTTGCTCCATTCTGTTACTGAGGGATTCTACTGTATTTCTCAGATCTTTGAGGGTGCAACTTCTTATCTCAATGTGTCAAAATCTTTGGTCATTTTGTCTTTGAATTCGCTGAATTCTTGAGACATCTTTTGGATTACTGCTTGAAATTCTAGTTGCATCTTTTCTTCCATTCTGTTGATCTTATTTGCTACCCAGATTCTGAATTCAATTTCTGACATCTCAGCCATTTGTTTATGCATGGGATCTTGTGTGGTGTCTGCCTTATCATTCCTTGGAGGAGTTGATCTGTTCTGATTATTCATATTGCCAGAGTTTTTCCATTGATTCCACCCCATGATTATTTTTCGCCATTTCCTATGGCCGCCCTCAGAGTCAGGGAGGTGTCTCTCCAAGATTGGACCCTGGCAGGATCACTCTATTGTTGGAAGATATTTGTAGTCAGTGACCTACTGCTGAGTGGAGCATGTCACAAACGGGTCCAGCAGCAGGGCGGGGGATGGTGCCCACATTTCTGGCAATGCCTGGCTCCCAGTGGCTTTGGCAATGAGAGTGGGTGGCTCCAGCAGTCTCTGGTTAGGTGGAGGGCTCTGCAGAGAGGTAGGGAGAGCCTTGGAGGGAGGGCACGGGGCTGCGTGACTTCCAGAGTCCCTGGGCAGATGGACAGGGCCAGTGAGAAAGCAGGGAGGGCATTGGAGGGAGGACACAGGTTGTACAGGTACCAGAGACCCTGGCTGGGGCAGCACTGGCCAAGGCAGGCTGGGGGTCTTGGCAGTGCAGCCTGTGGTGGAATCCTGTGCATTTGCAGGAGTCGTTGGAGTGGTGCGGGCCTGAGCATCGAGGCAGCGAAGCCTGTAGCAGGTTCGCTCACCCCCACCACAGTCCCTGAAGTTGGGCGGGCCTGGGTGCCAAGGTGACACAGCCCGTGGAGGGGTTGCTCACGCCCACTGTACTCCCTAGAGTGGGGTGGGCCTGGGTACCGAGATGGTACGTCCCACAGTGGGGTCTCTCATGGCCACCAGCGTCGCTGATGGAGGGGGCAGGCCTGGGTGCCAAGAAAGCGCTGCCCATGGTGGGTTGCTCACACTTACTGGCGTCTCTGGGGTGGGGCGGGCCTGAGTGTCAAGGCGGCGTGACTCCCAGTGGGGTCTCTCACGTCTGCTGGTGTCCCAGGCAGGAGGCGGGCCTGGGTCCCGAGGTGGCAGGGCCCATGGCGGAGTCGCTCACACATGCTGTAACCCCTGGAGTGTGGCAGACCTGGGTTCCAAGGCTGTGCGGCATGCAGCGAGGTTGCTCCCGCCCGCGGCAGCCCCTGGAGTGGAGCAGGCCTGGGTGCCGAGAAAGCACGGCCTGCAGTGAGTCACTCCCGCCCTCCACAGTCCCTGGAGTGGGACAAGACAAGATGCTGAGCCGTAGAGGCTGGCAGCAGGGTCGTACACTATGGTTCCTGGCTGCGGATGGTGGTTGGGGAGAGGGAGGCTTGGTGCAGCCCCTGGAATCCTTTGCCTGGTGAGGCACTTGGTCTAGCAGACAGAGAGTGGAGGTGCTATTTGAGAATCTCCTCCCACAGTCTCAGCAGGGGTTAGGCTTCTGGTTCATCAGGTAAGGGGGTGAAGGGCGTACTGGAAGTTCAGAATGGTTAGGAAAACTTTAGTTCAAATTTTCTGCCTAGCAAGAGAGAGTGTTCAGAGTCACAGCAGTGGAGTAATCCCCACTTCCCACAGCACTCTCCCGTGGGGTGGGACAAGAGGTCCGCAGTTACTGTTCATCTGTAGAAAGCCCGCAGGAGTGGACCAAAGAGAAAAAAAGAAAGGAAACAGAAAGCAAAAAAGACCACAGCTTTCTTGGGGGAGGGGATGGATACTTTTCCTTACAGATGAATTTTGTACCTGAAGCTTGCTTTCTTGGAGTTGCAGCTTGCCTCAGCAGAGGTGATCTGCAGCTATCACTTCTCTCTTAGCTAGGCTCCCAGTCTTTAGCTCAATTGGTCATTTTCTGGATGTTATCCTTCTCCTTGGCCAGGAGCCTCTCTCGGGAGCTGCTTCTAGTGGGCCATCTTGCCCCTCCCCTCGAAAAACTTATTTTTTTAGAAAATTGAAAATCAAAAGTATTTATACCACACAAATCATCTTTAAGTCTATAAGTAAAAGTATTGAAATTGAAAATAACATTTAGGAAACACATTGCTTATGCAAAACAACACATTTCTTTACCCATATCTATAGATTCATGAACACAAAGTAAGAAATTTTACATGTTCTTTTAAGAATGGCAAAAATGAATTGGTGGGACCACACCTATGGTGCATCTTACAAGGGTACAGGAGAAATTTACTAAATGTAGAATATAAATGTCTTAACACAAAAACTAAGAAAATGCCATGAAGGCTATGTTAACCAGTTTGATGAAAATATTCCAAATTGTATATAAAACCAGCACATAGTACCCCATGATTGCATTAATGTACACAGCTAAGATTTATTAAAAAAAAAGAAAGAAAGAAAGAAAGAAAGAAAGAAAGAAAGAAAGAAAGAAAGAAAGAAAAGAAGCATTCCTAAAGAATCAGTTGAATTGACTACACAATCTATCGTTAGAATTCACTGTCTATGCGTTGCCTTAGAACTAGTAACAAACGTGGTCAATGCAAAAGACATTCTTATTCCATCCACATTTAACTTTTTATACCAGAGTTTGTCCATAGCATTTTTCATCTCTGAATTTCTCAAGGTATATATTAAAGGATTCAACATGGGAGTGATAACTGTATAAAATACAGTCATGAACTTATCAATAGGAAAGTTGGACACAGGTCTAACATACATGAAAATACAGGGAACAAAAAAGAAGACAACCACAGTGATGTGGGAGGTACAGGTAGACAGGGCTTTACGCCTCCCTTCCTGACTGTAAGTCTTAAGGGATCTTAGAATGACTCCATAGGAGATGAGGAGAAGGATAAAGACCACCATGCAGATTGCTCCACCATTGGCAACCACAGTGAGACCTATGAAGTAGGTGTCCATGCACGCAAGTTCCAATAATGGGTACATGTCACAGATGAAGTGGTCCATGACATAAGGCCCACAGAAGGGGAGACTGTACACAAAGACGATTTGAACCACAGAGTGCACAAAGCCTCCAGCCCAGGCCACCACCAACAGAAGGATGCAAACTCGCCTATTCATGATGGTCAAATAGTGCAGAGGCTTACAGATGGCCACGTAGCGATCATAGGCCATCACCACCAGAAGGAAGACCTCAGCTCCACCAAATAAGTGTTCTATAAAGAGCTGGCCCATGCAGACTGGAAAAGAAATCATCTTTTTATTACAGAGTAAGTCTACAATCAATTTGGGTGAAATGGCAGAGGAGTAAGCAGCATCCATGAGTGACAGGAAGGCCAGGAAAAAGTACATTGGGGAGCCCAAGGAAGGGCTCCTGATAATAGTCACTATGATGAGCAGGTTGCCCACTATTGTCACAGTATATGTGAGCAAAAACATTACCAGTAATGCTTTTTGCCCATCAGGATCTTGAGTAAGTCCCAGGAGGACAAATTCAGTGACATTGTTACTCTGTCCCATTTACTCGTCTGTAAAGTTTGTGTCAGAGCTGAGAGCTCAGGGAACAGGACCTGGAATGAAATTGTGAACAGGGTATGAACACATCAACCATGTCTTGGAGCCCATCTTTGTCATATCTTCAACAGTGGATTACCCACAATATACACTAGGTAAATATCTGTGGAGCTCCTCTTCCCAAGCTCACAATAGACTTACATTTAACAATTCTATGTCTCCCCAGATGATTTTCTTTGGGGTCAAATAGGCAAAAAGTTCTAATAATGGGTATTCTGAGACTCTAAGACTTAACAGATATTCTACAGAGAAAAATAATTAAAGGCTCAACAATCATTCATACATTATGTAATTCTATTTTAAAATGTTACTTCATGGCACAAACATCAGGGAAAGTGTTCCTGCTCAGAGACACTTACTATCTGGTAGTGGAGCAGTTGTGCTATCTTTAAAATATGATCTGCATTGAAATAAAGGTAACCTCTTCTGAAATATCTCACAAATACTATGGAAGTCTACTATCATACCTTTAATCCTTTATACTCCAAAGTTGTTTTTTTTTTTGAGACAGAGCCTCAAGCTGTCGCCTGGGTAGAGTGCCGTGGCATCACAGCTCACAGCAACTTCCAGCTCCTGGGCTAAAGTGATTCTCCTGCCTCCGCCTCCCAAGTAGCTGGAACTACAGGTGCCCGCCACAATGCCTGGCCATTTTTTGGTTGCAGCCATCATTGTTGTTTAGCAGGCCTGGGCTGGATTCGAAATGCCAGCTCTGGTATATGTGGCCGGTGCCTTAGCCACTTGAGCCACAGGTGTCGGGCCTCCAAAGGCTTTTTTGTCTTCATGAATCTCTCATTAATATTAAGAGATTGTACTAACTACATAATTAGTTAACATTTTTTTCTTTTGGTCTATAATTCTCTTTACTTGAACTACAATATTTAACACACTTTTACATAATCTTGCCCTTAGGCAATTGATTTTTAACTGAATTAAACTAATTCTTGGCTGTCACCAGCTACCACACTAGCACCTAATATTATTTTTTGGAACAGTTGGAGTTAGCTAGGTAATTAGGGAGGATTAAATAGACACTGAAAAGAGAGATAAATAACGGTGTGACATGGTTTTATTTACAATCCTATTTAAATACTATGTGTGCTCAAAAAAGAGAGCTTCAATGTGTAGATTCCTAAAAGAGGAATACTTGAGAGAAAATTCCAAGCTCAATAGAAGAGTCATTTTCTAAGTGCAATTATAAGACTTCTCAGTTAGCTCCTTGGAAAATAACGGGACTCAACTAGACAAATCTCAGAATCCAGTCCAGTCAAGATATCAGTGATACTATTCTCCACCCTTACTTTATTCTACTCTGCTGACATTTCTTTCGTTTTTCATATTTTTATACTTAGAAAACAATATCCCAGATTATCACTATTACTTAAAAAATGCAAGCCAGTAGCAAATGAGATTTGATTATTACATGGAGCAAATGATGAACATGAATTTCTCATTCAGGGTGTACCTATTTACGATCCAAGACATCCTTAGAGACAGAGCACAGCACAGTGGAGAATAATGTGGACTCTGGAGCCTCACTGCCTCTGCCACAATCCCAGCTTCACCACTGACTACGTGACTTTGAGCTACCTAATAAATCTCTGTGTGCTTCAGTGTCATCATACAGAGAATGGGGATACCCATAGTGCTTACTCCTTAGGGTTGTTTTTTATTACAACAAAATACCTAGAACAGAACCTGCTAAAGCCGCCACACTGGATCAGAACAAAGCACTTCAGTCTTGGTCAACTGGAAAGTAATATAGACATAGTCCAAGATAAATCAAATATTACATCCATCACTTATGAACTTCTTTCTGGGCATACCATAAAGTCGTATATTTCAGAATTGCCTTTCTAATTTTAAATGAGTAGTAATTTTACCTGTGCTGGGATAGAGTTTGACAAGAAGCCCGCAGAATAACAGAGGGGAAGGTGGACTCATCACATAGTGGAAAATGAAAGAAGAAAAGTATTAAATCGGAAGACAGAGAAATTATAGTTAAGAGGTAAAGATATTAATGTTTTAATTAAGTGAGGCTAGTATTCTTTAAAATTTTTCTTCAGAATGATTTCTTTTAGTGAGAAAGTACTAGGAGCCCAACCTCCTGAAGGTCCCTGGGGATACTCAAGAGGCATCTTGGTGGATCCATAATTTAAAAACCCAGGCCAGATACTAGTAAAGAAAACTTATCAAAATTAGAAAAGAAAAAAAGCATTGATTTTTTTACTAGTTTCCAGATATAATGCTTAAGGACAAACTTAAAGAGCAGAGAAGAATGAGACAAATATAGATACAAACCTAAACTTGGTGGTTATTCTTCACTAGGAAAAATTACAGAATTAATAAACCTCACGTGTAGACAAGATGAGTCCATTTACATAGATTTGGCATTGGGGAGGTGCAGGAAGAGTGTGAGCTCTCTTCTAGACAGCAGCTGTGATGAATATTCTACACATCTTATTCACATAATTCAGCGGTTCTGTCTTTGAAGCTATAGACCAATAAAGGCATAACTGTTGAAAAACATAAGGGTATAAAGTCATCTAATACCAATTCTCTTTTTCCCCTATACATTACTTTCTGCAAGATTTAGTAACTTTTCCCCTTTAATCAGCAATGGTAGACTTCACTGCTATTACACAATTTAACTATTTGTTTGTGAGTTAGGGTACATACAGTTTAAGTCATCAAAGATTTAATACTTTAAAATAGTATTGCTAGACTTTCCACTGAAAACACTATGCTAATAGTTTTATAAAAATAAATAATTCCACATAGTTTCCTAAGAATATGATATTTTTAAAAGATAAAATATCATAACAAAATCTCTCTATAACATTTTATAATTACAGTTGTAAATCCTTTCAAATGACACTAGGCAAGCTAATGTCCAAGTGTTATTTTTGCTGAAATACTATCCTTAACATGCTTGCTGGGATAATTTTTACATTCATACATAAAAGCCCATATCATACTCCAGAACATACTGAGCATTTATTCCTTTACATTCTAACACACTTGTTAAAATACACAATTTTAGATTTCTAACTCAAATATCTAAAAGTAATTATGAGGTAAAATATAAAATTCCATAACCTGAGATTAGAAATCCACTGGTTTACCCTGTTATAAGTGTTACATATTTCTCTTGTTATTTGGTTAAATGAAAAATAAACATCAGCCTATATACTAAAACCAAACATATTTTGTGTATTCTGATTAATGTCTGTGTTTTGCTAGCTTAATTTTTCCAACTCTGATTTCTTCAATAAAATATATAATATTTAAGACATTTCATTACATCACAGAAATTTTCAATGAGTTTTCTTATCAATCATTTCAGGAATTCACATCTCAGGTCTTGTCCTTGTTCTGTAAAAGTCAAAGCTTCTTTCACTGAAAAAATTGTACATACCTCATCCGTGTGTATGTGATCAGAGATCACATGAGAAGATGTTCTTACTAACATGATTGACACAAAATAATATGGAATATGGATGGTTAATGAATCTGGAAATAGATCCGAGTGGCTACCATTTCCTTATTTCCACATTGGTTTCCCATTATCTCCATTCTTCAGAGAGGCGTTGAAGCTTCCAAAGTACACACCTAAAATATAAAGACACTTAAACGTGATCTCAATATTTACTGTACTAAGATAGTTGAATATTCTATCTGCTAGAAAAATTTCTTCATAGAAAAACAAAATGCTGTTTGCACAACTATGTAAAAAATTGACCTAATTGGTAGAAATCAACATGGCCAACCCCATTATTTTGTAGCACAAAAAAAAACAAGAAGTTTAGCAACATTAAACTTAGTTAATTCAATTTTTCCCTGCCTTGTCAATTAAGATGAGGCAACTGTAAACTAGCTTAACTATGGATTTATGATAACATTCCTGTGCCTGGTGACTACATTCTGCACCTGACAAGGAAAATACTAGAATCTAACATCCTGACTAAGTCAGTGACAGAGCTTTCTCAAGGACAGTAGAAGAACTCTTCAGTTTTTCAGTCATTCAAATAGCATACTCCTATGGCCACTGCTTTCCTATTTAGAAGCATCTCCCTATGACTCCCCAAGGAAGCTGGAGACCTTCCACAAATTTCTACAACAATGATGAGTATAACAAGAAAACATTACATGTAGAAGATATCATATGAACACATGCTCCAGCCTGGAAAGAAAATAGAGTTATCAGAAATCTCCTGGGTTATTTTATCAGGAAAATAATTCTTCCATTTATAGGTGGAGTTACAGCTTATGACTTTTTAAATCATCACTATTTTAGATGAAAGAAAGTGTAAGGTCATTACCAATGAGTTAATTAGAATATTTGGAACAGATTCAAAGGAAGTTGTCTCTGAACAGTTTTAATCCCTAAAATAATCCATAGAGGAAAAAAGACTTGGGTCTTGCCAAGAAAAAGTAGCTGAATGCCAAGTAATGTGAAAAGATGGTGATGGGAAAAGAAAAAGTTCACAGTAAATTGAATAATAAATTGTATTCCACATTATGAAATATTTAGGTAAAACAGTAATATTTAAACCAAAAGGAAGGTTGAAAGAGCCCCCAGTCCCCTTACCCTATGTCCCCAGCAAAGGAGGGTTTTACTCTGACTGTTAGAAAGTCTCTGTCCCTCAATTTCTCCACCACCTCAAACCGTGGTTTTGGATAAAATGAAATCTTTACCTTTCAGGCACTTAAAGCCCTGAGAGCAAAAATCAGAGCTACTGAGAACTAACCTATAGTAAAATTAATAACAACAGAACTTAAAAAATATTTTGAGCTTAATGATAATAAAAATATAATAGGCTCAGCACCTGTGGCTCAACGGGCTAAGGCGCCAGCCACGTACACCTGAGCTGGCGGGTTCGAATCCAGCCCGGGCCCGCCAAACAACAATGACGGCTGCAACCAAAAAATGCCCAGGCATTGTGACGGGCACCTGTAGTCCCAGCTACTTGGGAGGAGGAGGCAGGAGACTCGCTTGAGCCCAGGAATTGGAGGTTGCTGTGAGCTGTGATGTCCAGGGTGACAGCTTGAGGCTCTGTCTCAAAAAATAAAAAAATAAAAATAAATAAAAATATAATATATCAAAGTTTGTAAAGTCCATGGCGGGAGATGGGGGCCTGAAGGAAAACACTATCAAGCTATTGAAATCAATTTGACCCCCTATATTGAACCCCGTAATCTATACACGGGGGTGAAGAATCTGATACCCCAAATTTCATGTCATTGAACCAAAGCACAAATTTCCCAGGACCAGTGGGCATACATAGCTACAAAGTACATCACATGAACATTTAATGCCCCTTACAATCCACATAGTAATAACTTAATCAAAAGCTGAAATTCGGTTTATATAGGTTAAAAAAATGATGAAAAGGAAAACTGATGGCAGATGGGAAAGGAGCATACAGATGGCTGATAATTTCCAGAAAGGACACTATTATTCTTTCCCCATGATTTATCTCAATTCTAGAGAACAAACCTCTTATTTCTCTCATCTATGACATAAAGTCAACTGATGCTAGGAAAAGTATAGGACCTCTTTTCATTTGAGCAGATTTTTTTGTATTTTAATACAAAGAGCCAGCATGGTTTCATTCATTGAGTGGATACCTTAGACAATCCATTCAAAGAGGATCATTTAGTCTACCTTAATGAAACCTCTGTCTTTCTCATAGTGAGGAAAACACTGGCAGCACATATCAAGGCTGTATTTCTGATCAGACTCTACTGGGTTGAGCAGATGATACAAGAGCCAGAATTCTGGCTGAATGTGCACGGGTGTCTCCAGTATAGCTGCTGGTGATCTTGCTTTCAGGGTGATAAAGAATAAAGAAGGAAAAGGAATAGCCTAATTGGTACAATAATGTGTAAAAATCCCCTAGTATGTGTAAAAATCCCCTAGTATAATCCTAATCCTGGATCTAAATGTTAATGCAGGGTGGACTTTCTTGAGTTTCAATAGAAAACTGAAATGTCATTAACATGTCACCCCAACCTGGCAGAACTTGAACTCCAAGCTCTATTTCCACACCTCTACACTAGGAAGCTTTTGAAATAGCTGTTCATTCTTTTAGCCTTTCAACTATTGATTTTTTGTTTTAAAAACTTACATGAAAAATAAAGACTTAAAAGCAGCTATCTGAGATTTTATTTTATTTTTACATATATATGTGTTAATTAGGTTTCCACTTTTTGCCTTCACAGAATTTAAAAGGCTTAGAATTTAATAACAATAACAATGTTTAAGATAAGGACTAGAAACAAAAACAACATAAAGAATGAATGAAGATAAATACATTCAGAAAAGAAAACAGATGATTCCTGCATCAAAATATTAAGCAATATTAATAATAATAATGCCAAGAAAGTAACGTTCACATTGTCAAATAAGAGTATGTCTATTATAGAATGCTTTGACTCTGAGGCTCAGTATGAAGTCATCAGTTAACTTATTTTTTTCCAAAGTCTCAAAAAATAGACAACTAATATTTATAAATAAAAGTAAAAGAGAGTTTCAAAAAACAGATTATGCCAAATCTTATAGATAATAGAAAAAGAAGAAATATCTCAAAAATATTCTACTTGATCTGGATACACTTGATACTGAAATTGGAGAAAATATTTTGGTATAAAGGGAAATTACAAACATATTTCACCCATAAATGAGGATGCAATATCCTAAACAACATATTGACAAGCTGAATTAAAAAATTAATGTTTAAGTAATGTACTTAGGTCAAAATTGAATCCAATTTATGTGAAAATTAGTCACTATTTTCTTTCCTTTTTTTTTTTTTTGTTTTCTTTCCCTCACCCCCTCCCTCCTTCTCTCTCTGTTTGCTCTCCCTTTCCCCCAGGCCTCACTGAGTCATTAATTGTCATTAATTGTCCTCAAATCAAAGTTGAATACATAGAATTCATGCTTCTCCATTCCTGTGATGTTTCACTAAGAATAATGTGTTCTACCTCCATCCAAGTTAGTACAAACACTGCAAATGGCATATGTATACCATGGAATATTACTCAGCCATCAAAAACAATGGAGACTTTGCAGCATTTGTACTAACTTGGATGGAGGCAGCTATCTGAGATTTTATCATAAGAAGCTAGAACAGAAGAATAAATTAAACACAAAGGAAATAAATAAAAGTAGATAA